>DWTF01000334.1:0-12822 GCA_018250225.1 Udranomia kikkawai
ACGATAACCTGGATTAAAAGTGGATTAAAAGAACCGAAATAAAGAGCTTTCTTTGCGTCTTAGACTACGAAATTGACCACTTTTTAACTTATTGACATATTAGTTACACATTGCCACTTTACGCTCATAACATAACCAACACTATATTTTACTTATATGTTAGGTGGTGGATAAGGCATCCATACAGAAAGAAGCACTGTAGTTCACACGCATACATTCATTTTATATCTATCTTTACGTATCATTTAGTATCAGTAAAACTTTTTGTTTTGAAACACGTTGACAACCCTAAACTACTGTCGTTAACTAAATTCAATTACGGCCGTATTTGCAAATAAATAGCACTTAGAATAAATTACGCGTATGGATAAAAAGTCACTCTGTCACCCTTATTTTCGCCATCTGGTTAGAAAATGGTTTACATGAGTCAATTGTCACCTTGAAAACTATCTGTTAATATCCTACAAAATGCCTAAAGTGCCTAGTTCCTGTTGTCTATTTCCCCTTAAATCATAATAGGAAATAGTCAACTTTCTTTTAAAATGATAGAACTCCCACAAAAACGTTAATTTCTCTCCTTTGTGGGTAACATAATGGATAACATAACATGGATAACATTTATTTCGTTTCTTAGGTTTTGTAGCGACATAGAAAATGTCTCCTCATTTGTTAAATTATCGTGCAAATACATTTTTTTCACTATATAATAATTGGTGTGTATTATTAAAGGCAATGGCCCTTAATTCCACACAGACAAACACACAGGAAAAAGTATCATAAGCGTATCAAAGACACATATTATGTACGTGCGTATGTCTCTTAAAGTTGGTGTAATAAGTCCTAACAACAAAAAGGTCAGAATAAACTTCCGTCCACAAAAACATCGAAATAACAAACTCGATATGATATAAATTTACCAACTTCGAATATCAATACCCGAATCGTAATTGACATTTGCCGTCCCGTTCCTTTGTATAGCCTGCGAGTGGGATGCCATGTGGGAATCGTTTACTAATATTATTTAATCACATGTTTTGCTGGTACAATTAATTGAAGCATTGGCTATGGCTATAACATGGCTACGTCCATGGTTTTTTTATGATTTTCAGATACAGTCCAACTGATGGCGAGTGGTCACTGCCGCCCATGGACATCTGCAGCATCAACACTGTTTTAAGGCAGAAATGGGTATTCTTAAAAAAGTCATGTGCATTGAATTTCCCTCTTGCCATTCACCACCATTAGTTAAGATTGTAAGTTCTTAATTACGCATCAATTACTTGAGTCGAATAATACACAATATATTGATGTTTTTTACAACATTTAGACCTAGTATTACGAACAATTGATACGGTCATTGCGATAAAAATAAGAACATTTAACATTGTAAACAAAAAAAAACCCAAAACAAACAAATGTTATAAAAATTTTGTTCAACGCAAAACTGTTTGATCTTTTTTATACATTTTTTGAATAGCTAGTTAGCTTATACACCACGAATAAGTTAGTCGCAAGTTAGTCTGCGAAATTTAATCGAAAAGCCTTGTTAGTTAGTTAGTGCTTATTGTTTGTCTTCAACGGAGCCGGTTCCGCTGGTGGAATGTCTAATGTCCCGGGAGCAGTTCCACAGTTTTCATTATACGGCGAAATGGAAATATTTCAGCGATTTTATCGCTTTTTATACGAAGGACAGATCCCACGACGCTGTTTCGCTTTTATTATATGTATATTCCCCGGGAATATTTAGTTTAAATTCTTGGCATTTAAATATGTGAAGCTCGTGTTGTAAATATATTTCTATACAAGATATCAACGGAATCTTTTGGACAGAAAAGTTTGTATAAACGTTTTGACAGTTATTTTCACGATAAATTAAAGAAGGTAAGATATTTCTTAGTAACTTATTTTTTTAATAAAAGGTCAGTTAATCTATACTCACGTTACATTGAAAAAGAAACGAAATCTACTAATAATTTCCTTCTTTACAAACACATACACGCATGTAATCTCACACACATGAAAATAAAATCGCTTCACTCGCATCACCTGAAAAACGGATCAGCCTCACATAACTCGATAACACGAACGATGACAGGGCCCGAGGCCAGGGGCCCCGAGGCCCCGATCGAAGGGCCCCGCCCGTCATATCTCAACTGGTGTAATTACGAACGAGCCATAACGGCCGCTGCCTAATGGCCCGTGTAGGTTACATTACGCTCCGATGCCGAAATTTTAATCCCGAAAACCGTAGCAAGGGACGTTCCCTAAAGTGCGCGGGGCCCTAAACTGCTCTTAGCGATAGCGTTCGTCGGATTGGGTAGTTGTTTGTTGTTCGCGAGCTCTTGTAGTTGCTTTACATTACTTGGTGCAGCGGTTCCTAAAGTCTAAAGTGACAATAGGTATATGATTGAAAGGTTGCAGGTTGCGTTCCCGGAATTCACTGCTTTTAACGACAGCGTTCGTCCTATCAGGTAGTTGTTTGTTATTCGCGAGCCCTTGTAGTTCCTAAAGGCTAAAGTAGAGTTATTCAATAAAAGGACACAGGTTCGAATCAAACTCCTGCTAATGAAGATCGAAGTGGGAACTTCAGTATGAATGTGTCCAAAGTCTATCTACTGTTCTTGAGATACCTAAATATTTGAAAAGAAACATTATTGCACTAATTGCCGAAAAAAAATTGCTAGCCTTTGTCAGAATGTAACCTACATTACAAGGTTATGACTATAGACTTTAATAGACAAGAGTTTGGTATTTGATGGAGTCTAAAGACGTAGACGCCATCCAAGATGGATTTATACCTACATTAATTCAACATAAGAAACACATAATACAAATAAATATGTAAATTAATATAAGTCCAATTTTTCAACGACGCCAATAACAACGACGCTAAACAAACAGACATACTCGTACACATCATCAAAATGTAGCTAGAAAAACGCGACATGCCCATACAAAAAGGTCATTCACCTCCGCTACGGTTGATAAATGATAACACCTAATCCCACTAATTGGCATTAACGAGTACGTTATTGTTATTGCCTATTGTTACAGCAGTTAAAACACTATCGTTACACAACGGTTACATCTGACTAACATGCTATTGTATGTATTTTATATATAAAATGTTATTATTATGGAAACTCACGCATTATCTACTGAATTATCCGTTTTCCCGACCACTGGGTTTGTTTTTATAAACCTTTGTGTAGGTAGAATGCAACTGGAAGCACTTATGATATACATAAAAATCGTCTACAATTCATAAGTTGTACCCATTCAGTTCTTCAAATCTCACTTTCAAGTTTCATAATCTTTTATTATATCTACGTTTGAGAGCAAGCGAGCTAGTAGTTCACCTAAAAGTGGCCATTGTTACTCATGGACATCTGTAGTCAAGCTAAGACAAGATTGAAGTTCTGTCTTAGGACAAATAGCATTGTTACCCCTGAAAACTCTACCACCTTCCTTTCCTTACAATTGTGCTACGACCCAATCCTCACGATCAAAACTAACAACAAGTATAATACAACATAACATAACAATATCTAGAAACTTCCCATCGGGATACGAATAACCTAAACTGGCCGACCGAAGTTACAAGCGGAATCTAGTGTCCATAAAAACGGAAACGAGAAACAATCATTACGCTCGGCGGGGTTCGAATCCGCGGACGAGCGAAAAAAAATAATGAACCGAATAGTTGAGAAGGTCCGGCGCGCGGTTGTTTTACTAAACAGAAATATGTAACCGAATTGTATTCAGGCTCCATGGCTCGGAAAACTGTTCGCGGGGCGGCGTACACTTGCGTTTTTCGTGCGACTTTGCGACTGAGACAATCTCTTTATTCTTCAGTGATTGGTTCTGCTTCTATATGTGATAAGGCGTAATGCTGTTGTGTTCTGGTTTTTATGTATAGTAAACCAAGCCTAATTTCTTCTAATATGGTGTCGAAGTGTACAGAACGTCTCTTTGTACCTTGTACCTTCTTAAATACTTTAGAAAATAAACAATAGAAAATAATTAATCAAGCCCATTTTTACAAATACAAATTATCAAATCACCGTCGTTGTAAGTTCATTAAGTAAGCGCAAAAAGCCGGCCTGTTGAACCAAGATACTTGGATAAAAGAAATGTCCACAAATATTGCAAGCTCATCCATCGATCGCAGAACCGCCCGTCTGTCCAGCCAAAAACGTTCATGTAAGCCCGTGTCACGTCCAACAATCCGGCGGGCTAAGAGAATTAAATATTATTTCTGCTTCCCAACACGGCTGCTGTGACTGCGAAGATTTTTTAAGTTTACCTCGGGTACCATTCGTGTGGACTTTAGGTTCATCTTAGACAGAGTTAAAATCATATACACGCGTGTAGGTAATTGACACGCTAGAATTTTTTATTTTAAAAGTATATTATTAACGTGCAAGAGGAAAAGAAGAGATTTTTAATTGAAATATAAAATCGATGTGTTGTAGAAGGATAATTTTGAGTTAAGTTGTTCTTTTTGCAAACGAGCGATATAATCCTGGTTATTACATAGGTTATAGACCAATCAATTAAAATTTAAATCAATGCTATAAAAAGGTAGATGAACAAAAGAGGTTTTTAAAATTGGAATACTAAAAAAACTATTGCCCGTGAGACGGTAACTTCATTGATGACGAAAGATATTTCAGTTTATTTCTTGTTTCTTGCTTTGACTGAAAGGCAGATGGGAAAAACAGGGAATGATATTGTCCGAAGTCCCACAGGATAACGAAGTCCTTTGCGACGCCGACGTCAATGCGCGCGTCAAGATAGCAAGCTTTTATGAATTCTTTGCTTAAATTATTTACATTACATTTCTTCCACTTCTTTGCTATTGCATTCTAAGTTGATGCTCTTAAAATCAATAATGGTCCTGTAATTTTGTTGCAGACATTAATTTATTTTTCATTCTTTAGTTCCAGTCATTATTCGATTAGCATTTCATTTTTGTTGTATACGTTTCGACAAGGTCTAGTGTCAACGAAAGATAGTTGTTTTCTTCTAGCAAGTTCAAGGTTTGGTAAGAGCATAACGCATCTGTAGTCGACCTAAAAAGATTTTTGACGCTGTCTTGCGTTGATTACGTCACTGACCACCACCATCAGGTGGCCCCCTTGCTCGTTAGCTACACCAGTGTTGTAAAACAAAAACCTCCTATTTTTATACGCCGCCGAATAAAAAAGCGACGAAAATACCAAACTAAAGGTACCTACACATACACCTATCGCGTTGAATATTTTCACGCATGGATTGTACCACTGAAAGCAGTGTTTCACGTGCGAATTCCTCCAGCATTTAACACAATGGAGCCATGTAGCCATCAACGTCAGCTATAGGAGAATTCAGCGTTATTCTCTACAAGGAATTTAACTGAATTGTGAACGGAAACTCGATATACCGTGTATTGTATGCAGATAGGCAGCGCGCTCGGCGTAAACAAAATAATTTATTTTACACAATGAAGCTAAAGCCTAAGCTAACTTAAGGCTTTTGTTACTCTGGAGCCTTTAATTCGGGGAATATCTTCGTAGGATTGTTCTCAACGATCATCTATTATCTATGTCTAATGTCATCTACATTACTTAAAAAACAGTATATCGTTTATCATTCCAATTCCACCAAATAACACAAAACTGTTTTTAATGCCTGAAATATTTCCAAATCTAAAACAGAGACTTCTGCCTTCCTTATACCCATCTACATATGCAAGAAACTAGCTATTACCGGCACTCAAGTACAAAACCGACTCGTAGGTACGTCGTTCGCGGCAGAAATACATCGCGAATTTTCAAATTTTCGGTTTCATAAAAAGCTACTTTACCACATTCCTTCTTCTTGTTTCTTTGATGTAGCTCTGAAGAAAATAGGACAAGAATCTTTGGAGGTGTTCAAAAAGCGAATTAGGCCCGCGTTGCAATTTCGCACCTAAAACCAAACGAATAAGATCCACGTTGGCACGCCGCGAGTCTCGCTGAAATAGCTTGCTCTCCAAGAATGGTTACCAGTATTACATGTTTAGAAGCTCTTAAAGAACCAGTAAAGCTTTATAATATATGTGTAGCTGTAGGTATATCGTCTCCCTAGAGGCCACGTTTCAGTCGCTGATGAGAATCTGTCATCAATTTCAACAAGTACTACGGACTCTCTATGCTTTAAGATTGCGTTCCTCGGATAAGAATTTCGGCTTGATACTTACGAGGCTTAAATGCATCTTTATTTCCCAGGGAAGACGCATACCCAGTCGGTTAATCTGTCATGTTTTAAAGCCATATGTCCAAATAGATTTTGTATTCCACTTATATTTCGACAACTAAAATCGATTGATTAAAGAACAGTACAAGAATGTAATTTTATTTTAGAACACGCAAACGAAAATGCAGTCCATCTGATGGCACTCAATTACTGTCGCCCATAGACATCTGTGATCAATCCAAGATAGAATAGATAGATAGATAGACTTTCATAGATTGATCACAAATGCATCGGCCAGAGAACTAAGTTGGAACCTCGCTTAAGTGTCTTCCATACCACACCTTTCAAACTAGGATCAAACGATAAAATTATTATAACGCACAAATAAATAAATAAATGAATGACGCTTTCACACTAGGATTCCGTGTGTCGTGGGTACCATGGACAGCACACAAAGACAACTAACTACACCAACACCCAGACCGAGAACCGAAATTTAAAACTCATCATCCAAATTTCTGCCTCGCTGGGAACCGAACGGCAGTCCTGCATATCGCGATGGTTACCCATTGCGCCATACGGGTCGCCAATAGGCGTGGCGAGTTGCCTCGGGAGACGAACTACGTTCTACCACCTACCATAGACAACTGCCATAGACAACTGCTATAGACAATAGACAAGCCCGCCAGTCCCCAAGCCTCATAATACCCGCCCTTAGCGTTGAGAGATTGGCATGCACTAAAATCCTTTATAGCGGAAGATTGGCGAAAATTAAAAATCACGGAGCGGAAAATAAAACCGTCAAAGAGCTCTTTGTGCGATGGAAGACTTAATAACGATACCTGATCTGTTTGTGCTTTGCAGTACAAACATCGCTATAGGTAAGTACGCAGAACATAATACACCCGCCGAATATTGATGTTATAGATAATTATAGATACAGTTTTAATTATTACTTACTACTGTTGTGAATTAAAAGGACTAACCGCATTTAAGCGTATTGTTTAGGTTTTAATTTTAACGTCTTCTCCAGTATTGAAGACTGTTGTTTCGGAAGCTAAGGGTCTAACGTTAGAACATTAAAAATATTGGGAACATAGTTAGTCTACATATAATGACCCTAATTTTTAACATAACTAATACGTAGCATGAAGCCATTATACAACAAACCTCGAAAAAAATTGCTCACTTTTTTCAACAACTGGCATACTGTAATTTTAAATTTTAAAAATGTTACTTTTTAAAGTATAACTAGTATAAGTGGTCATAGACTAGTACACATTGATGCAGGGAGGTGGTTGATAAAGATACAGATTATCCCTTATTAGCATAACTCAGACAGAGCGTCAAGCGTCAAGCGAAAAAATCGTGAACGTTGGCCTAAACAATTATTATATCACTTGAAACAGAAAGAAACAATCCCACCAACCAATGTATATACACTTGTTGGCACAAAAGGATCCAAAACACACTTTCGGGTTTCGGGTGGCTGTTTTCTTATTTGCATTGTTTATTCTTTTAAACATATACGTCAAGATACGTCAGTAACCCTCCGAACGCGGCGGTCGGGCGTCTGTGACCGATCGTAAATTAGGACCTCAGCGACCAGGCTCGCCGAATTAACATAATAAAAAGGGCGCATTCATAGCCGGGCCGTAAATAAAGTTTTATAGTCGACGCTCTAATGCGCACAGAAATGTCGCCCGAGGGGTCCCCGGGACCCGAGATTCACACTCAACGTTTGTGTCGGCTAAAGTGGGATGCACACTGAAGATTTCCTATTATTTATTTATTTTTCGGGTATAGGATAAATACAGGAGTATAAGCCACAAACATTTTAATATCGCAGAAGCGTCGAAAACGACCTTCAAGCTTCGTCCAAGAAATTTGCTCAAGTAGAATACTCGTATACCAAATAAGAAAAAAGTGATTTTCAACTTTTGAAGTAGCAACCAATCGCAATCTCCTTCTGGTAAAGTCGCTGATGAACCCAGACGGTTCAAAATTCTATATACATCGACAACAGATTTTCCTTTCCCCGAGGACGAAGTTGAAACGCCTTGGTTATTTATTAACTACAATAGTGTTCCCGTCCCGAGCCCCGTGTGCGTCGCGCCTACGCTACGTGCGACAAAGAGATAGGTGCGACAATAGGTCAGTTGAACGCGGAGGGTGCTCCAAATTGAATATTAAATACAGAACACGATTTAAAATTCTTGAGTGGGGACGCGCAATTTGAGGGTTAAGTGGCCGTGGTTTTTCAAGTGTATGCACGAATGGTGCGAGAGGAATTTATAAATATTAATAGGTGTCTGTCTATACATTTTTATGTCAACATCAACATGCCAGTCTTAGATGTAAGAGTTTTCCACGTTATGAGAACTTTACGATATTAGAAATGCCTTTCAAGATTATTATGCATTAAAATATTATGTATCATTTAATTATTCAGTGAAATAATAAATGTACTTGCACACATACATGGAACAATTTCCACTGTGAAATAATTTATTACGTGTGTGTTTAAAATAAATATACATTAGTTCCTATATTACCTAATCATGAAGAATTCTTATTGGAGAGTAATTTCAAATCGGTCTCTTCTGACTCAATGTTTGTAGAACGTGAATCAAATGGATTTTTCTACAAAGAGAATATAGTGCCCAGATATGGCCCAGGTCACGTGGATAAAATACCGTCTGAGCGTATTATAAATATGCCTTTCTCATAACTACGTCGGTTCGCGACAAAAAATTATAAAACTATTTTACCAAAGCGAAAAATAAAATTTAATCACTGTAAAATTTTATTCCACCTTATATGATAAAACGTTCAAGTTTCCCGCCGAAAGTGCTTCGCTCGTCCATTTTCCGCTTTGTGAATTTTAATTTTCGCAAATCTCCGCCTGAAAAGGGTACTTGTGGCCGCGACAGTCTGATGCAGCGATACACCGCAGCTACAGGGTTGGCCGATGACTGCGCAATATTGGTCGCACACAAAAGGTGTGTTATTAGTAGTATTGTTGTAAATTTTCGATTTAGAGTCGGGTCTCCGGTAATGCCATGAAAAATTCTATGTAATTTACTCAGATTAATGCATCTGAATTAATGCATATCTTTCAGGAGATATCAGTGGATAATATAGTTTCTAAGTCCTGATCGAAGTTCAGATTCGCTTGTAACAGGGTACTTGTGGCCGCTACAGTCTGATGCAGCGATACACCGCAGCCGCAGGGTTGGTCGATGACTGCGCAATATTAGTCGTACACAAAAGGTGTGTTAGCTACCATTTTATAGCACCATGAGTGGATAGTATTTTTGTTGTACGGAACGATAAGGGTTCGGATCTCAGGTAACGCCCTGAAAAAACATATGTAATGTATTAAAAATGTATTTTTAGACCGACTTTATGGTTATTTTATTGCCTCTTTTCCACTATATGTATGTATGGTATGTAAGACGAGCAAAAGTCATATTTCTTATTATCCGTACAAAGACTAAATTAAATAATATAAAGATTCACGATATAAAACACAAGCACATCATATTCTATCTGCCATACGAAGTATTATTCACAAGCTAAATCCACGCGAGCGAAATCATGGGCTGGTGTTAAAATATTAACCCGAAACACAAAACACCCTGTCTCAATCGACCCCACTCGTTTCTTAGCTAGTTTTAGTGGTATTTAGTACATGCGAAATGTATTTGTGCTCCCCATGCATCTATTCAGCCGAGAGGGGAGGCTGGGGCCGCGTGCATAAATATAAATTGAACCATAAATGTCAGCGGGGACAAACGCCGCGCGACTCCGGAGTCACTTGATGCACGCATTCAACTTGGACAATGCTAAACATTTTAGGGGGTCGGTTGTCCGTCTTTGGAAGCCGGTTAAAGTGTTCGAATAAAAAAAATCTTTAAAGTAACTCATTTTTGTTGATATTTATAGTTTGTAGACGGCTTAATTTACGAACATCTTTAAAGTAACTCGTTTTTTTATATTTATAGTTTGTAAACAGCTTAATTTACGAATATCTTTAAAGTAACTCGTTTTTGTTGATATTTATAGCTTCGAAACAGCTTAATTTACGAATATCTTTAAAGTAACTCACTTTTGTTGATATTTATAGTTTGTAGACGGCTTAATTTACGAACATCTTTAAAGTAACTCATTTTTGTTAATATTTATACATGTCTGTATGGCTTATTCACGTGAAGTTTTTTCGGGACAGTCCGACTAGTTTGTAACCTATTCGAGTTCTTTCATCATGAGCTTCGAACGGTCCCTGCTATCTTTGTTACTTAAACGAGAACTATACACTAGCAGTGAGGTGCCTGTATTGTTGTGTGTTGTATTAAGAGTGGACTTAGCCTATTTTATCGCTCCTTATAATTCGCTTTTCACTTAGTGTTATCCTTGTTGTTATTATCCTTGTGCTCTAAGATCTTGTACACCATTATTAGTTATTAGGAAACAAATAAAGCGGGCGATTCTGCTCTCGTTACTACTAAAGTTTGAGTAAAGGAATGTATTGATTGTATGAGAATAAAACTAAATAAAATAAAAATTGGTAGGAAAGATAGAAAAGGGTCAAAAACGAAAAAACTGATTTCCTTTCTCCTATACTCGTATTAATTTCCTTACAATGTTTCGTTGTTCCTTGAAAGAGTATTCATTCCATAATACACTCAGAATTAATACATTCTGACGATTGCTCCATTGCTACTCAACTTGGCATCAAAGAGAAGTAGAGTCTAGCAAACATGGGAAGTCTCATTAAAACAATAAACTACTTGGCCAAAAACAAAAAGCCAGACTTTTCGCATCTAATTCCGCGCCATAAATCTAGTGCTTCGCATTTGAACCGCTCGAGAATAAATTCTGGGGAAAGGAGGATTCTTCGGCGGTTGTTCCGTGCTACATAGTATCAGGAATTATTTAGAGATACGTACTACCTAATATATTATTGGGATATGCCCTCAGGTTTCCTCGCCTAGATGGAAATTAACTTTTAAAATGAGTATGATACCGATTTTCACCGCCTCAGGAACTGAAATTTCGAAAATCGTTTTTTAAAGATTTTGAAATAGCAAACAAGCTTGCAGTCCACCTGATGATAAGTGGTTACTGCCGCCCATAGACATATGTAGTCAACCCAAGGCAGGATTGAAATTATTTCTTAGGTCAACTACAAATGCGTTGCTTCCCCTGAGAATAAGTTAGAACGCACTTATTCACAGTGTCAGTACAAATTTTCAATATCTCAGCTCTAGTTGGCCGTAAGTCAGTTAGTTATTCTCTTATATGTTTATAAATTAAACGCTAGATAAACAGACTGACGTGCCATCTGGGATAAATACATATTTATACACTTCCTTCACTTACAGATACCTACTTGCAAACAAAACAAATGGGTTTCTAATTCTGTAAAATGCAAAATATTACAGCTGTGTTACGTAACGTAGAAAACTAAAAAAATTTAACGTCACCAAAATATAACAAAAACATATTAGAACATCTTGAAATAAGTTGTTGTTATAATAAAACGACAGTTTGTTACGACAGTCGACATATCTGTACACTGTTATTGTTCGACCAAACCAGTTCTTATAACTCGTTGTTGAAATATGTTAATACTAGAAGGGTACCATACTATTGTAAACAAATAACCGAGACAGGATTCGTTGAAAATAAACCAACGGCAAAAAAGATAAAACAAGACAAAAGAAAGATCAAGGAACAACAAAACGACCTTGTTTCCTTGATCTTTGGTGTCTAAAAATTACTCGAAGTTCTTTTAAGACCTTGGATAAATAATAACATTATATCTTATTTAACAATTACCTAGTCATGAACATAGTCGTTATTATATGTAGGTATACATTGAAGAGTAAACGCTTCCCTACTCGAATTGTCATATACAGAAAAACATAAATAATGAAACGGTAAGTATATTCAATTGTTGCATGTTGTAGAATTAAGGCTATTTTTATTTTCTTTTAGTATATTCAAGATTGTCCATATTAATTTAGGAGTTTTAATGTATAAACGAATTACCAAAAAAAAAACAATTTGACAACAAGCATTGCCTTTGCCAATAAAAGAATATAAATAAAAATATGCATTAATGCATGATCGAAGCAACTCATGCCAGTTTTTGGGTCGGTTCTATATAAGAGATTCGTTTTTCTCCTTCCAGTTATTCCAGGAATCTCCCGCTGCCCGGGAGCCTGTATCCGGGAAGGCATTCGGCTTGAACAATGTCTTAATACCGGGAATTTTTCCTCGTTCCCTTGAGAAAGGATGACCCGAAAAGGTGTTTAGTCTCACTACGGACAAAATAAATAATAGACATTATCCGTCTTATTACAAAATGAGATCTAACTTTTAAACTAGGTTTAAACCCTTGTTGGAATGGGCGAAACGAGGGTTTAAAACTAGTTTAAAAGTTAGATCTTGTTTTGTAATAAAACAGAATTAGTTAAATCGTATTGGCGACCTCTTTCCGGGTAGATGCATGGATAAATCTAAATTGTTGATTTAAACAAACCATTATTTTGGACTCGAGAGTTCGGAAATGGCAAAGACAAAAGACTAACTACT
>DWTF01000335.1:0-12821 GCA_018250225.1 Udranomia kikkawai
CGTTAATGGGGTTAAAAGGGTATATAATAAAGGTATATCTCTAAATAGCATCATTCAAGATAAAATATTTAAATTGATGACCTTGTTCAACAGGATTGAGTCTGTCAAGAAGGAAGACAAGGGAATGTACCAATGCTTCATCAGGAACGATCAAGAGAGTGCCGGTGCCAGCGCTGAACTGAAACTTGGTGGACGATGTATGTATTTGTGTATTTTAGAACATGTTTTCAATATCAATGAGTAATTTGTATCTTTCATGGGGTAGGATTAAGATGAATACGCCAAGCACTTCCCACATCTGTTGCAAATATAATAAAACTTGCTCTTTATCTCGTCTAACCCCTTTTTGAATAAATTCAGTTCGAATCGGAACCTTCCATAGACGATAAAAATCTATGTGCTCAATGCGCTCTCAATACTTTTTCAGTCGAACCCCCCCAGATCCGTCACAGCTTCGGTGAACAGACACTCCGCTCAGGCCCCTCCCTCCGTCTCAAATGCGTTGCGTCCGGAAACCCAACTCCCGATATCGCGTGGCTCCTTGATGGCGACAAGCTCTCCAGCGGCGAGCGTCTGCAAATTGGACAATTCGTCACTGCTGATGGAAACGTTGAATCGCACCTGAACATCTCCTCGGTCCAGACTAACGATGGCGGCCTCTATTCCTGCATCGCATCCAGCAAGGTAAGTGAATGAAAATATTCGTCATCCTAAGGATCCAGGATGAGGATCTCTAATTTTCAAATTTAACACCTTCTTATCCTTTTTCCTCGGTATCTTATTTTCATCATCACTAACATCCTTCCTCCTATTAAGAACACTTATTCCTTTAAAGGTTCAACATATACGTTACATTGAACCACATTTATTTCAGCCATTTCCTATACTGAACTTCAACCTCAGTATTCTCGGTCGTTAAGTGCAACGTACTTAACAATATCCTTTTAATTTCATTTATTTACTTTTTTTTCTTCACTTACCCCTTCTTTACTCCTCCCTTTCCTCCATTGTCACATTCGACAACCATCCTTTTGTTATCTTCTTACTCCGTACAACTACTACTCTTGTCTCTCACCCTCAACTTCGTACTCCGTCCCGGTTTTAAGTTAAAACCACTTATCCTCCTAAAAATACACATATTCAAGGTTAATTCAAACAAAACGATTCTCGCGAGCAGGTCGGCAGCGCGTCGCATGCGGCCCGCGTGAACGTTTACGGCATGCCCTACGTGCGCACGATGAAGAAGCGACCGGTGGTGGCGGGAGACACGCTCGTGGCGCACTGCCCCGTCGCCGGCTACCCCATCGACTCCATCGTCTGGGAGCGCGACGGACGGTCGGTTCTGTTATATTCAATTTAATTTCAATTAAATTCAAATTATTTAATTAAACTCAGCTTTTTCCGCTTTATTCGAGTGTTTCCATTTATACACATTCTAGTTGTTAGGTATTATTAGACTTCGTTTGTGGAGAGTTTTAAAGAGACACTACTTTTAGTGTCTGCATATATTCTATTATTTATCTATATTTGTTGATGACTTTTTATGGGAGTATAGATCTGATGTCCTAACTTGATTAATCCATAACTATTAATGCAGTAATAGTTTCAACGTTGCTTTAAAAATAAAGAGAAGAGCTAAAGAGACAAGCGTAGCTTACACCCGCCCCTTATGTGAAAGTTGCACATATTAATTCTTAAACCCTGACAAATTCCAGAGTCCTGCCCATCAACCGCAAACAGAAGGTGTTCCCCAACGGCACGCTGGTGATCGAGAACGTGGAACGGATCAGCGACCAGGCGACCTACACTTGCGTCGCTAAGAACTCACAAGGCTACAGCGCTCGCGGCACCCTCGAACTGCAAGTCATGGGTAAGTGTGGATGGCAATTGCGCCGCTGTTTCGTTTCATTAGCGTTAAGCTCCCAAAAAATATGTAAATAAAAAGTATAGTTTTGAGAAAATGAGTCATGATAGTGAAGTTCAATAGATACGATAAATAAACACAACGTAATTATACGAAAATAATGTATGATACTGAAGTGAATGTTAAGGACCTTGTGGCGTAGTATGGACTAAATCTAAAAAAAGTTACCTAACAGCCAGAAAATTATGAAAGCAAAAAAAAAATATTAGTCGTTAAAAACTTATCACAAATGAATTTTAAAAACAGAGTTAGGTATTGTTACTTATAAGGAATGTGTATCCAGAAATTTATAGAAAATAAATATCAAGACAAGACAAATTGGGATCTTAACGTTAATAACTTAATAAAATAAAATGGTCGTGAATGCAATGAATGAATATATTTTTAATATTTTCTATTTATTGTTATCATTGTTATAGGTCAAACCAACGGGGTTTGAGCCTTTGAGTACGCGCTTTCTTGTACTAGGAATATATATGAAGGAATACATAAAATAAACTTTAACGAGATTCATGTTCAGTTCAGAGTTCAGTATTTATTTTTATTTCCTTGATGTCAGTACCAGAACAATGTTATCTTAAATATCAACGTGTATCAATATCAACATCTAAGTTTAATGTCCATTCTTCAAGTGGAAATATGTATAAAAGATAAAAAATCGAAACGACTAGAAATTAGTAATTAACGCTAGATATATTCTTATTTTTTTCGAATATATAT
The DNA here is from genome assembly GCA_018250225.1 of Udranomia kikkawai. Lineage (NCBI taxonomy): Eukaryota > Metazoa > Arthropoda > Insecta > Lepidoptera > Hesperiidae > Udranomia > Udranomia kikkawai. The sequence continues at coordinate 2,645 of DWTF01000335.1, forward strand.
TCTGGCCAAAAAAAATTGTGTTATGAAAATTGAAGAAAATATATGATATTGAAAAGCAATAATGAACATTGGAAGAAACAATAAGGAAGATTATAAATATATGATAAAACTTAATTCATTTCGTTCACGATCTATTTTTCGATTAGATTTTGTATATGTTCACAAAGAGGAGGTTACTTACTGCTCACAATCAAATTACTATTTATAATTATACGTAAACATTCTTAATCAAAGTACACAAGACGTCCCAAGTGTTTCGTATTTGTATTATTGAAGCCTTAATCAATTAGACACATGGTTTTATGAAGATAATCGATTTTTTTTGTATAGAGGTAAAATACTTAGTTTCTCTCGTTTTCCGTTTATTGTAATATGATATTATTGGAGCAGTAAGTGATACCACTGAGGATACTTTCAAATAAAAATAGCATTCGAGCAAGATTTTTATAGTAACAAACATGGATTCTAAAATTTTAGTTGTAAATAAAAACTCAGTGGCTCTTTATGGTAAAATGTTATGGGATTATTATTATTATATTAAGTTTTATAGATTAAATGTCCAACCATACTTTATTATTCTGAAATTGTTTTCCATCAATATATTTGCGAACAAAACTAAAAACAATGCAAAAAACAATGATAAAAATCCTGTGACATTATTTTGTTTAGTTGTAATTTAATCTAATACACGTTTTCTTACAGGTTATCTACTTTATCATGTACATTTTCTGGTATTCCGTAAAAAAATTAAATAGGAAGGTATTACTATAGGAAAGTAATTAAATAGTACAAATTTATGCCCGCCAAAGCTACTTCGTTTGCCACACACGCCCCTGATAAATAACTGTTGAGTCTGTACGCAGTGCCTCCTCAAATATTGCCCTTCGAATTTGGCGAGGAACCTGCCAACGCGGGAGACATGGCCTCGATATCTTGCGCGGTGAGCAAAGGCGACCAACCCATGAACATTTCCTGGGTTTTCAACGGACAACTTGTGCCCAAAAATTAACGAATTAGGCATCGTAATTACGAACATCAACAAAAAAACCTCCATACTAAACATTGATTCTGTGAGTGGAATACACAGGGGCTCATATTATTGTGTGGCGACGAACCCGGCTGGCTCTGCTAATCACAGCGCTGTACTCGAAGTCAATGGTACACGACCCAGATAACCGCTTGCTTTTCTTTCGCTTCTCTAGTGTAGCTCCAGTGTCCTTTTAAATCCCTTCTTTAATAAATATGTTTCTACACAAAATCGCCTCAGTCCCGCCACAAATAACTCCGTTCGAATTCGGAGAGGAGATTCTTAACGAGGGTGAGACTGCCTCGGTGTCCTGCGTGATGAGCAAGGGTGACTTGCCGGTCACTTTCAAGTGGCGCCTCAACGGAGAAGAGATCCGACCACGCAACAATCTCGGCATCGTGCTCACCACGATAAGCAAAAAAACCTCCATCCTAAATATCGAAGCAGTCAATTCCGTCCACCGAGGCTCGTACACTTGCACACTCAAAAACGACGCAGGAGAAACTAATCACACGACTCTCCTCAGTGTAAACGGTTCGCTTGATCCTGTATTAGTTTTGTTTATTTTAAATGTTAATGCTTTTCACCAAACGCAGTCCCCCCTCAAATCTCACCTTTCGACTTCGGCGATGAGCCCGCCAACGCTGGCGACACCGCGTCCGTCCAATGCGTTATGAACAAGGGCGACCTACCTGCAAACTTCTCGTGGAGCTTAAACGGCAGGAAAATTTCTCAAGGCAACACGCTGGGAATTGCCATAGGAAGCATGAGCCGAAAGATGTCCATCCTTAACATTGACTCCGTAAACGGGACACATCGTGGGACGTACGTGTGTCACGTTGAAAACGTGGCCGGACAAGTGAATCATAGCGCTTCGCTGGAAGTTAATGGTCCTTGTTGTCTTATTTCTTTGTAGCCTTTTAGTACAGTTAGACGGTATGTTTGCGTATTAAAATAGCTTCCCTTAACAGTTTTACCCCAAATCCACCCTTTCACCTTCGGCGACGAGCCAGCCAATGCAGGCGACACGGTTGGAGTTCAGTGTATGGTAGCCAAAGGTGACGCTCCGATAACCATTACGTGGCACTTAAATGGAAGAGATGTTAGAGAGATACCAGGAGTAACGGTGACGAAAATCGGTCACAAGTCCAGCAGTCTCTCGATAGACTCTGTCTCATTTGTACACACCGGAGTTTACACTTGCCTAGCTACCAATCAGGCCGGTCATGCAAATTACTCCTCGGAATTAACCGTGAACGGTAAAGCTTCGTTTTGATTATTGTAAACAGAAGCTTGCTTACGTTTTAAATTTTGTCACTTCCTTTCCGTTGTTCCCTTCCTGTATATACAAAGACCCAAACGTGTACAAAACCGTTGTATATTACGTAATTATGTTCGACCTCTTCGCATGTAAATAATTGTCATAAATTCTTTCATTAATCCTTGGTCAATTGTAGTTGTACCGCAGGTTACCCCCTTTGATTTCGGAGAAGAAATACTTAATGCTGGCGACACAGTCTCGTTAACATGCACAGTAGGGAAAGGGGATTTGCCTTTGAAAATCCATTGGCAACTCAATGAGGTGATTTTGAACTCGGGCAACGGTATAATGATAAACAGAAATGGAAAGAGAATATCGATTTTGAGTATTGAGAATGTTCAACATGAACACGTGGGCAATTACACTTGCATTGCGGAGAATGAGGCCGGGCGCAGTAGCCACAGCGCGGTGCTCGTCGTGAATGGTACCTTTTGGAGTGCAACGTTATTATTTAGCTGCCTTTTTTGCACATTATGTATTTAATTTATGGCTTTATATTATAAATATTTACACTGACCTGTTAATAATGGATTTTATATGTTTTGTAGTTTTACGTTTCGTCAACCTTAACCGACAATCCCTATCTTATCTTACAAAAAATGTTTTATAATTGGAAAAAATATATAAACAAAAACCAAGATTAAGCTATGATTCGAGACTATGTTTCGAGAGCGTGTGTGGCAACGATACTCGATACAATTTTGAAAAAAAAACTCTTGATTACTTGCTAAATTATTTTTTTATCATTTAGTTGCGCCGCAAATTATGCCTTTCGATTTTGGAAGTGATCCCGTTAATGATCAAGAAATGGTAGTTGTAATATGCACTGCCACCAAAGGTGACTTTCCACTATCAATACAGTGGTACTTTAATGGAAAACCGGTAAAATCGGGTGTTAATGGCGTCATGCTCACGAATGCTAAACGGACTAGCCAACTTACAATAGAAACTGTGACGCACATCAACCAGGGGAACTATACTTGTACAGTTAAGAACCAAGCTGGTGAAGTTAACCATACAGCCGAACTCTATGTTAATGGTATTTTGTCTCTCTACACATCGATTTTTTATCTATTTAGTCGCAAATTTTTGTTTAACAAGTATCATCATTTAAAATGTTTGTTTGCTTATACCTCTGCCAGTCCCTCCGCAAGTAACGTCGTTTGAATTTGGAGAAGAACCCGTAAACGCCCAAGAAATGGTTTTGGTCACATGTGCAGTCAGTAAGGGCGACCAACCTTTAAAAATAGAATGGTACTTTAATGGAAACAAAGTTAATTCCGGTGACATTGGAATATCGCTCTTAAACACAAAGCGCGCAAGTCAACTGAGCATTGAGTCTGTATCCCATCAGAACCAAGGAAATTATACATGCGTCGTAAAAAACCAAGCAGGTTCCATGAACCACACGGCTCAACTATTCGTCAATGGTACATCCTTCCAGTAGATGATCCACTGCTTTGTAGTCTAGAAACATTAGTGTGCCTTGTGTTATTAACCCCAAATCCTGTCCTTGGTAACTTTGGCGGGTCATAAAATTATTCCCTAGTACAAATTATCTTAAAACAATAAAAATATTAAACTTTAATACCTATGTAACAAATACGTATGCAGACATTATTTTATGCGATGAGTGGACGTTAATTTCAGTGGCACCAGTCATAGCTCCTTTTGAGTTCGACGAATCAGTATTTTACGGTGAAGGAGTACAAGTAATGTGCCATATTCCGAAGGGAGACAAACCCTTAACCTTCAAGTGGAGTTTCAGTGGAGGAGATGTGAGTTTACTCGCTGGGTTGAACATAATGAATGTTGGGGACAGGGGTTCAGCTCTCATAATACCGACTGTCACCGCCAAGCATTCTGGCAATTATACGTGCACTGCCTCCAATGTTGTCGCCAGAGATAGCCACTCCGCAACGCTCAATGTCAAGGGTATACGCTCACGGTTGATTAGTGTCTGCTTTTCATGTTTGTGTTATTTCCCAAATGAACCCTTAGTCGAAATCACAATACACTATAGATATTATTAGTATGAGTTAATGAGTATAATTCTTGCAGTTGCCCCCATAATATCCTCTTTTGAATTTGATGAAGCTGTATTTTATGGAGAAAGCATTCAAGCCATGTGTCAAATTAAAAAAGGAGATATGCCAATAAGATTAACGTGGTCTTTAAATAATCGACCCATTGTAATGACTGACGCTGTAATAATTACAAAAATGGGAGATAGAAGCTCGATTTTGGCTATCCCATCCGTGACAGAAAAGCATTCAGGAAATTACACGTGCTCAGCTTCAAACATTGTAGCCAGCACAAATCACACGGCTACACTAAATGTTCAGGGTACACTAAAATGCATATTTTTGTTTCATGAGTTATTTTTCGTTTACTTTTTTTTTGCTTTCCTTCACCAGTTCCTCCACACATCGTCCCATTTGAGGCCGAAGAACCAGTTTTTGCTGGGGAATCGGTACAATTGACTTGCCACGTGTCCAAAGGCGACGTGCCTCTCACTATTACATGGAGTTTTCATGGGGAAGACTTATCTTCTCATCAAGGAATTACTACAACGAAGATTGGTCAACGGACATCGTTGCTAACAATTTCTATTGCAACTGCCAGTCACAGCGGCGAATACTCGTGTCACGCGGGCAACCACGCCGGACTGGCCGTCCACTCGACCTTTGTCAATGTTCATGGTACCTCCCTTACCCCCTAAATATCCCATGCCTCTGCCGCACGCTGCACGCTTGCCTCAGTAATAATATGGGCTTTCTGAATTAACAGTATTGCCATACATCGTACCCTTTGAAGCGGACGAATCAGTGTTCGCCGGTGAATCCGTCCAGCTCAACTGTCACGTATCCAAGGGCGACTTACCTCTCGATATCAAGTGGTCCTTCCATGGATATGAAAATACGTCATCGCATCTTGGCATTATGACGACCAAAATGACTTCTCGTACCTCATTTCTTTCAATCGCCGCGGCTACCGCTGCTCACAGTGGCAATTATACCTGTATTGCCAAGAACAGTGCCGGATCCACTAACCATTCCACTGTCCTTAATGTTCATGGTCAGTTTCATTTACTCATTATATCATAAATCACCATATTTTATGTTTTGTCTTTCGGTGCTATGGGATATGTTAGCAGAATAAGCATGAATTCCGCTTGCATATCTGCGAGCAACGTAAGCTTGTTTCTTTTGTTTATTTTTAATCCTCTCGTTCAATTCATTTGTTTAACGCAGTTACACCGAACATATTGCCGTTTGACGTCGATCAAGCCTTGTTTTCGGGAGAATCAGTGCAGATGATGTGTCATATATCAAAGGGAGACGTGCCTTTAGAAATAAACTGGGAATTTAATGGGCGCTTGCTATTGCGTGAGTTAGGAACATTCTCGAAGGTGGGCGAACGATCTTCAGTTTTGGTGTTACCATCAGTGACCGGCGCTCATAGTGGAAACTACACATGCAAAGCCAAAAATCGCGCCGGAATAGCTTCTTATACTACTGTTCTTAAAGTTATCGGGTACATAAAATATTTTGTTAGGCTAACTTGCAATTATTATAATTATCTTGTAGAACCCTACGTTGTTATTACCTATGCTTCATTTTGTTTTGTCAAGTGGTTCCATACATTATCCCGTTCGAGGTTGAAGAATCTATTTTCGCTGGGGAGTCTGTACATCTTACATGCCACGTATCCAAAGGAGACCGACCTCTTCAAATATCGTGGAGCTTTCAGGGAAGTGAAATTCCCTATCACAATAACATGGGTATAACGACTACAAAGCTAGGGGAAAAAGCATCTGTTCTTAGCATACCAACGGCAATGGGCCAGCACAGCGGAAACTACACGTGTACTGCTAGTAACCGTGCCGGCCGCACGCACCACTCCGCGCTCGTCAACATTCACGGTACTCGATGGCCCTTGTCAATTAGAAACTTGTAACAACTCTTATAGATCTGTGGCCTCCATAGAAATAATGTGCACGTTTAGATTGATTGTTAGAGTTATTTTTCGTTTGTAATCAGTTCTACCCCACATACTGCCTTTCGAGATCGAAGAATCTATATACTACGGGGAATCTGTTCAAATGACGTGTCACGCCAGCAAAGGAGATCGACCAATGTCCGTTTCTTGGACGTTTGAAGGACAAGATTTATCAACTCATTCTGGTATCAGAACAATGAAGATAGCCGAACAGACGTCTATTTTAACCATAGCCTCCGTCACTGACGCCCACAGTGGCAATTACACATGTATAGCAAGAAATAAAGCTGGGGAAGATAGATATTCTGCCTCTCTTCATGTTAAGGGTATACAATTACATCTTATAAATAGCTTGTTCATATTTATATCACTAACATTATATCAATTTTCTTTGCTAGTTATCCCACACATCAAACCGTTTGAATTGGACGAAGCCGTATTCTCAGGAGAATCTGTACATCTAGACTGTCACGTACCTAAAGGCGACCTACCACTCAGTATCTATTGGAGCTTTCAAGGAGAAACAGTAACAAGAAAAATGGGTGTTACTACTACGAAATTAAATGAACGCGTCTCAGTATTAGATATTCCCACGGCTTCAGGATCTAATAGCGGCAATTATACGTGTACAGCGACGAATAAGGCTGGAACCGTGAATCACACGGCTACGCTCAACGTTATTGGTACCGTAACCTATTAACCGGATGATGCTTGCTTTCTGTTTAGTTCCTCCTGTGGTCCAACAATTCTCGTTCGGAGAAGTCGCTATAAATTCTGGACAAGTGATAACTGCAGCTTGTTCGGTAATTGAAGGCGATCACCCATTACATCTTCGATGGCTTTTTGACGACGAACCCATTAAACCGAGATCCGGAGTGACCGTGTTTAATATAGGCGAAAGAAGTGCTATTCTTAGTATCGGTTCAGTATCGCACACGCATGCTGGAAACTACACCTGTGTCGCAGAAAACGAAGCCGGGATCCATTCTCACACTTCCTCCTTAATTATTAACGGTGCTTAATTATTTAGGCGATTTAAACTAGAACTTACACTGTAAATTGTATTTACGATTAAACTTTTTCGTAGATTTAATATAACATTTTCTTTAGTATTATTTAAAAATCGTTCTTTTATGTACCGATCTTTCCAGTCCCTCCAAACATTCTACCGTTCGCGTTTGGTGAGAAACCAGCAAATGTTGGAGAATATTTACAGGCGTCGTGTACTGTAAATTTAGGAGATCTTCCGCTTACAATTACTTGGATGTTTAATGGTCATTTAATATCACAAAGAAACAGTGACTATACAATGAGCAACTCTAAAAGAAGTAGTTTACTTATCATTGAATCTGTCGACGCAAAACACGCCGGTTCTTATACATGCGTCGGTGAAAACCGTGCGGGACGATCAACGCACTCCTCGGATCTAATAGTCTATGGTTAGTCGTTAAATAGATGGTAGAATCATTATTTTCATTTAGATAATATTTGTTTCAGTTCCTCCCAAGATAGCACCTTTCGCTTCCGGTTCGGAACCGGCATTCCTAGGCGACTATTTTGCTCTTCAGTGCATAATAACACATGGCGATCAACCCGTTCGTATTGAATGGACGATAAATAACAAATCTGTGAGCGCTATCCCCGGAGCAAGAGTTAGTACAATCGACAGAAGAAGCAGCGTGCTCACTATCGAGTCAGTAGACGCAAAGCACGCGGGCGTGTATAACTGTACAGCGAGCAACGCCGGCGGTGTCGTTTCTCATTCTACCGAACTGGTAGTAAGGGGTGCGATATGATACTATATTATCATTTTCGCTTCCAACCTCTCATTGTATCTATTTTAACATGGTTTTACGCTTCATAAAATTTTTATTGTCCCAGTTCCGCCCCTGATAGCGCCGTTCAGTTTCGGGGAGGTGCCGTCAAATCCTGGTGACGCGGTGTTAGTCAACTGTGTCGCCACCAAGGGCGACCTGCCGCTCGATATATCATGGACATTCAGCAGCGAAACGGTAGATTCGAGTCTCCAACGAGATATCATGACGACCCCGTTAAGTCCTCGAGCGTCCGTCCTCACGATTAATTCCGTGAGCGCCAACCACCAGGGGAACTACACGTGTATCGTACAAAACGCAGCAGGCCGTGCCGAGCATGTTGCGACCCTCGTCGTCAATGGCACGTTACTCTTACACTATAATGGAAAATAATATGTAATGTCGGGGACTAACATCACAACGTAGCACCAAAGGCGACTGAATCAATTCACGCTCACCTCTTTCCTTTACTATCACTAGTCGCTAACATCGCTTGCCGACGATCGTTCTAACCCGATTTTCTATGGTTGTTTCCAGTACTACCTCGCATTGTTCCGTTTTCGTTTGAAACCCCGCTGTATGCGGGCCAGGCGACTCAGGTTACTTGTCTGATTTCGGAAGGCGATCTGCCCCTCGACATTCAGTGGTACTTCGAAGGGCAACCTTTGAAGGAGAAAGCCGGCGTCACGGCACTTAAAATGGCGCCAAGAGCCCTGTGGCTTATGATTGACCCAGCGGGATGGTCGCACAGCGGAACATACGTTTGTCTCGCGCGCAATGCCGCCGGTTTCTCCAACTATTCGGCCTCATTAGAAGTACACGGTACCTATAAACGCACCAATGTAACCTTTAATCCTAGCACGGACGAGCTTTGCGTAGATTCTATATTGTGAGCTTAATTAAATCCGGATTGATTGACAATGGCAGGATTCAAATTTCTCTAGAAAGATTGTAGTTTATACCCATGGATCAATAACACATTCTAACGTATCATTTAGTAATTACGGTATTGCATTGTGTCAGTAAGAAAGGGGAAGATAAAATTGTTAGTAAACGTTGTACGTAGGAACCGGCTGCGGCTATCATCGACGAAACCATTTCTTCTTCTCTCCTTCCTTGCATTACCTCCATCCCTCCTTCTCCCGGGATCCCGTCTGTTTTTACGTTTGTTTACTAATTTGCATACCGCCTTTGTTTGCGTGCTTTGAAGCTTGCCTTACTAATAAGCTTATTGAGATAATGTTAAAATGTAAATATTTTTTATTCGTTGTATTCATATTTTTTGTAACATTATCACAATGGGTTTTGGTGTAGGGACAACATAATATTATTTATGTGCATACCCAGCTTCACGCTTTTTATGGTTTGGTTATTTTTATAATTTTTGTCCTTTATTTGTTTTTATTTTGTAGCTAGATGTGCTTCTATATTTTTCTTTGCAAAAATTTAGAAATAAATATGAAAGCTTCTATAGCGTTGGCTTTGCCAATCACATGTATCGTCATTTATGTACAAAAATATAATGTTTCATAATCATGTATTTCCATTACTTCAATTCCACACCATTTTATATGTATTGTTACAAATAGAATATTATATTATACCCTACATAGATATTCAACGTTATAGGAGCTTTTTACACAAATTGAACTGTAATTCAATAATCAACTTTGACTCACAAGGGTTGCAAATCTTGCTTCTCTTTCTTTATGACCCACTGCTGGGCACGGGTCCCTGCCTACAACCGGGGAAATCTAGGAGCATACTCCACCACGCTGCTCCCATGAGTGGTGTTAAAAGTTCTGGTTAAAAAACTTTATTTAGTTCGAAAACTTTTATAATTCTGTGTGTTTCACACAAATGAATGCAATAATTACAGTTCAATTTTTTAAATTAAATACAACAAGGATAATATTATGCCCAGGAAGTTTTTTTAGCATTGTGTGTTAGTTATAAATAAAACATATTTGAAACATATATAATAGATATTATTTAAAGGTTATATTGTAAAAT
>DWTF01000336.1:0-12818 GCA_018250225.1 Udranomia kikkawai
GACAAGATCAACGCATTTATGGTACATCTAAGAAAGAACTTCAATCCTGTCTTGAGGTTGCCTATAGATGTCCATGGGCGGCAGTGACCACTTACCATCAGGTGAACTATATGCTTGTTTTAGGAGTGGGTTCACGTCAATAGTGCAATGGCGGCTGCAGTGCGGCGTTATCGGCTCCCCGAACACGGAGCCGAACCGTTGAAAAATTGCGGCGAACGTCTTCGAGACGCCCCCTGCATCGGCGCGGAGCTGATCCACATACAAATCAGCTCCGCGGCCGCCTGCATCGCACCGCACGAGTCGCGACGCCGCCGACGTCGCCCCGCGTCGCGGCGCACCGTGTAATCAACTAACGTGTTGGACTTTCCAACAATTCACTTTGAATGCCGATTGAACGACGACATTTTTCAAAGCGCGCAATTTGGCGTTCGCGTTTTGCGGAATGCACGTGTAGTGTATGTACGCCGTGAATGAATATCAAATAGCTGTATTAGCTGAATGCGGCCTCTTATTTGCGTAAAATATGGTAATAACGGTAAAAACATATTTTGCAGTTGGACACACATGTTTCGTCGGAAGAGGAATGCTAATGCAAATATTTAGAAATACTTTGCGGCGTGCAGACATGCGAAACAAATATGCAGTGATAGCAATGATAATGTAAATTTTGCTTCGGCTTAACGGCGTAGGAATGCAAACATATAATGTTACAGAAATAATATTTTTATCTTATTCGTATATATTACAACTTAAGTTCGTTTAAAACCACACAGAACCTAAAATTAGCCAATAACGGTAAACGAAAATTTTGTACGCAAATTTACGTAGCTGCGAGTTTAATATGTTTTTTTTTTTAATAACATTATACAAAATCACGCAAGCAAAATTTAATTGAACGTGACACGTTCAATTAAATTTTGCACGTATACATATAATATATGGTTGATTTCAATAAATTATTTAGCATTTTTCTCTTATGTAGATATACCTAAATAATTCATCTGGAACAGTCATGAAAAAGTCAGCCCTCTAGTATCCGATAAGGTTTAGCTTTCAGATCTCCTCACTTCCGAGCCAGCTTGTTTTCCAACCTGAATTTTAATTATCCCCACAATAACAATTTCTCGCTGAAAACTGCACAAGTCAACCCTAGCGAGTTGCAGCGACATGCACCGTTTAATTACGGAAGCACTGAAGCCTGGCTAATGGACGACATATCAACTTATGTGACGACTATCAGATATGTACATTAGCGTTACAGCTTATGCGCCCTTTATATTGATTTATTAACAACGTCCCTTGCATTGTGTTTGCCTTCCCACTTCAGCGGCAATTTCAAACGGAAATTGCTTGCATACTAATTATTCTCAGGTGCCTTACCTACATAGGTAGTATGTTTATTTTAAATATTGAAAATTCTATCAGCTTTGTTGTAATGATGTCGACCGCACTTTCTGTGAAATTTGACAATTTTTCACATCCTACGTGATTCCAAATAATCAGTAATATGTACCGTAACAACCCCAAACCTTATTATGTAAATAAAATTGGATGAGATATTCAAAACAAAATTGAAAATTGGATCAGTGGTTGCTTCAGCGGTAAGAAAGAACCTTGCGAGTGTACATAAATATACCTATAGGCACCTACCTGACAGTTCTTCACAACATTTATATCAGATCACAGACAATAACAATAAGCTTTTCAATCTTCACATTTTAAGAACTTTGCCCAAAAAAAGCGGAGAAAAAAACGTTACCTACTTGTATTATGCCTTCTGTATTTTGCAATCATTTATTACATACATTTGTACATTCACTTATATTAAAGAGCGCGAATACAAAAAGGTCGCTGAAGAAAATATAACTGGAAAGCCAAGCTAACTTTTCTCATGACTCGGCAAGTTCTCGACGTTGCACGGTATCGGCCGTATCTTCTTGAAATATCAAAATAAGATTATTTCGCTTTGTGTTTGCTACTTTCGTGTAGCGAAGATAATAACTATGATATCTGCCAAGAGACTAGTAACTTTGGTCTCACGTGTACCGTACCATGTACGAATGAAAATAAATCCTCGACAATAATAATAAAATAATTGAGCCAAAATCAGTTTGGGTATTGTTAGTTTATTAAAGGTCCGAGCGTCGAGGGCCTCGGGGCGACCTTCATAAACAAAGTTTATGACAAACAATAACATTTATTACATAGTTGCGTATTAATGCACAGTCGGTTTACAGCTGGGCGGGCGCCGCCCTGGCGGCACTCCTCTATTGTTTGGACACCCGCACAATACATCTTTTCGGATGCAATTTCTCCTCGCCTGTTGTCTTATTATTGCGAAAATAAAGCGGTTATAATCGCATCGAATTAATTTCTTTATATAAGTGTACAGTCTTATAATTTTGAAATAAATGGTACTAAAGCATACTAAAGCTTATTTGTATGTTATTCTATACCGGTTTCTCTTGAAAAGGGTTTTACTGGAATTAAAATCGAATTTAAAAGATAAAAAAAAATATTCGGAGAGATGTAACTTATTATACTCGCTCGTGAAGGTTGAAGATTTATGAGGTACGTATGAGAGGTCACCTAACATTCGAACTCGCAGGAAATTTAAGTAGGATGCACCACTTGTGCAAAGAATCTACGAACCTAAGCATTCAAAATATTAATTCCAGCATTTATTAAGAGTAAAGAAAAAACAAGGAGACAGTTTTAAAGGAACAAAAATCTTTTAGACCCAGACATCAGATAAAATATAAATAGCACGCAGCTGCAATTGTATTCATCCATTCACAGACCAGTTTGCGAGTACGCAAATTGCAAAGTAACACAATAAGTTTGCATTGTTACTGTGACATGCGTTCGGTATAAGTACTGTGAAGGGGTAGGGTATAAATACAATGCGCCAAGGCCCTCAGGCCGGACAGCGATGGGCGCCCCGTTCATTCCTGTGTCCTAAAGTGGGATATTTTTTATATCCAAACCTTGGATAAATACAGAACCGCGAACTACCTAAAATAGACGCGCCATTAAGAATATTTCTTTGTAATTCATCCTAGGTATTCGGATACATTGTTTTTCTTGTTATTAACCGAAACCATGTACCCAGACAAAATAATATGAGTGCTAATGTTGTGACGATTGGTTTACAGTTGGAAGAAGTCAACACGTAGTCAATCTTCGCTCTAATGTTTTAGCAGCACTAGAAAGTAGATAAAATATGTATCTTTACAGTCACCGCGTTGACGGGCGAGGCCGGCCGGCGTCGGGCGTCTGGTTCCTCCCTGTTCTAAAGTGGAATAAAATTTTATATCCGAACGTTATACGTGACAAACGACGCGAACGACACGGCGATTTTCCTTCGAGGAATACTTAAAGCTCTGTAGCTGGCTGCCTCGAGTTGCCGATTCCGTACAATAACGTGCCGGTATCGCTTCAACGTTATGAATATCGCCGATGTGCCTTTCGTAATTGTTGGTTCGATCCCTGACTGGAGAAACTGAATTATTTTTTTTGTTTTATATGTGATAGCGTGATAATAGAAGCCTTCGTAATTGTTATCGTCATCATCATGTACATTTTCACCTATCGGGTATTTTAATTTAATTTACCGTCGAATAGGGTTTTTATACACCTAGGCGTTCTTTCGATAATTTCATGTTATTATGGGATTATTATAAAATAATCCCACCAGATTGTCCCAACATAAACATTAATAAACCTATCGTGTAATATCCTATAGTTCGTAGATGCCATCCAGCGATAGTCGGTAGACAGGAGGATTAGTTAAATCCACCAGAGGACATGTGTCAAAGGATGGGTTAAAAGGGATCTGTTTTTATCGGCCAATTGCAAATGTGTCAGTTATATTAAAATCATTTCCGTTTCATTCGGATCCCGGTATAGATATCCGCCAACAAAAAGTAATTACATTGGTCTGGTTAATCCCAAGTCCTAAATATGTAAGTAATCTATTAATACATCCAAGTTTGTTGTTAAAAAAAGCCGTAGCATGATCAAGTAACGAATCGAAAAAAATCTAAACTCTTCCTCCCGGGTTTAAAAAATCTTCATCGGATTAAGGTGTAGCGTATGAATATTCAACATTTATTTTTCGGCCGGAGCCCGAGGACGGGACGTAGCGCTAAGTGGTCCGCGGTCGTTAGCGACTATCGCCCTTGAGGGTGCAGTTATGGCGCCGGTAACGTATCTTGTTAAGCTGATAAAAATGTTAGCTACATGTAATTTTTTACGACAAATTTGCCAGCAATGAAATTGTCGGATCCCGTCGAAGATATGCGAAGTCTCTGAACAATAAATTGAAGGTGCATTAATAATACGTTAAGATTTTTTTTCAAGTAAGTCTCCAAATAAAAAAAATTAAGAAGCTATTTCTTTCAGCTCTTGTATAGTTATTTATTAGAAACGGGAATTTATTTAATACAAATAAAATTTTGTTACAGACACTGTTACTATAAAAAATCATGTAATCTTAAATATTTTATGTCAATTCATCTGATAATCCAATATCTTATCTTTTTCTTTTATTCAAGGTCGAGCATCCTTAATATTCAGAGGCATTAATACCATTCTACGTTACCCTAACGTGAACCTGCAAAGAAATCGGCTCCCAACGTAAAGTCACTTACATTATGCATTCACATATAGATTAGAATCATTCGAGCACTGACATTCATATTCTCTCATGAACTACTACTGCGTTTTAGGAAAGTTTGCAAACAGCTCTCTGTAAAAACTTTGAGGCACTTGACTTCGGAAATGTGAATTACATTCAAGACACTCGTTTAGTCTTTTTCTGGCTGAGTATTAGCATATAAAATGAAAATTTAAATATTGCCCTTTTACCGTTCACTTTTTATATTTCCTATAGTAAGATACATATTTTAGAATTCTTTATTTACCTAAGTAACACATGAAAAGGTCTTTCCAAGTTACTTCAAAACAAATTGTACGTTCAATCGGAATACATCACAGAGTGCATACAAATTTATAATCAAATTCGCCTCCAAAGTCGCAAGTTTGCACGAATCGGTTTAAAATATTTTTACTAAATATTTCTACGATCGAAAAACTGCAAAACTATTCAAATAAGACCAAAAAAGATTGTAACAAACGATCAAATATTTTAAAAAGTCTTGTGACGTTTGTATCAACAAGAGCGAAAGGTTTTAAATGAATATCAGGTCATATAAAAGAGTCACAAAACTTTAATTTTAAGAATCTCCGTATACATATGTTATTGTATATGAACTTAAATAATTGCAGGAGGATCGGGTGAGGCGACGCGACGTGTGGGCGTGCTCGATGCGGCGTGCCCGTCGATGCTGAATGTTCGATGCTCATTTGCGTATCTAAGTGGGCCCGCGGAGGCCATTAGCGATCGAAGGCGTCATTACTCGCGGTGCGATAAGGAGCCACCCTCCCCTAACGACGCCCCAAGTGGACAGCGACGTGCTCTCCACAATCACGGAAATCATACAGAATATATGACGGTCGGTCGGCCGTCGAGTGCTCATCGAAATAGTTTTTTAATGAAACGCAAGTGCCGGGGGTAATGAGAGCCGGTGACGATTGTCCGTGTTCGTTAGGACCATTACACGGCGTGACTAACTCGACTTGTCATATTGTTGATCGTTAGTTTCTTCGATACTATTTTAAAATAGAAGCACGTTTTGCACGTGTTTTAAGGGTAATTGCCTCGTCGACGCGCTTTGTTGTTTGTTTTTTACTTTCCTCAAAAACAGCACATCCTATTTAACTGATTTTGGGCCGGACGTCCCAAAACAATGTACACTTTAAGCCAATATTTTTTTATGAAGAAGAAGATCATATCTCTTCTAAATAACACGTGTACTAATTACACGTCACTTTCTTAAAACAGACATAATTTTGGTAAAGAAGATTATCTATGTAGTTTAGACACAATTGCGTATTAATTGATTAACTAAGAGCACTTGTATGAATTGTAAGTTCCCTGCAAACTATCGCATTCATCATCTAATAACTAACTCTGTCTAGCATCTAGTCTGTTGCATACAAACTACGGGCAACATAGACATGGGTACCGAATACAATTTTAGTTGGAGCAAGTTTTCACATTCATGCAATATAATTAGGCGAATGTACGTAGCGCCGTATTAATCGTAGCATATGATTTCATGGATGGTCGGAGAACGCCATTGCGGAGTTTCGTCGTAGATTTTAACGAGATTGCCGGCAGTCGCCGCTGCCGTAGCATCGAACTCTTGGCGAAAACCCTCCAAAACAACTTTACAACTTATTAAACGAGATCTCTAAAATTTGATATTGAGCCGGGGTGGATTCTTTCCTTTCTTAAACTTTTATAATTCGGCTCTCCTACGTTAATATGATCATCAACAATGAAGTCGGAGGGTAAAGAATAAAGCATATTCGTTGTTAATTGCCCGCTCGCCCAGTTCTAAAAATAACATCTAGGTATATTATGAATGTTAGGAAGCCGGCGGATGGTTTACGCGACGGTCATGCATTTATATTTCGTTCAATTAAATGTCGGGCATGTGTGTACACGTGACTCGAATATCGCACATGACATATCATGCACTCGCCCGAAGCTGTTTTTCGGGGCAAATCAGCGGACTGCGTAATAAACAGTACGGGATTGGATTACTTACCTACCGATTTGGAACCATTGTCCTCGCTATTGTTTCGATTACAGGGATTTAATGCATTACACCAATTTGAATAATTACAACTGTTTATTAAAACGATTAAAGTAAGCCGATATTTATAAAACACTAAAGTGTAAGTACCTAATGAAAATATGTGTTTTATATTTTATGTTTTACTTTAATGGATACTTTCACATTTTTTCACTTCATATCCTATGTTATTGATGAACTAAATTTAGTCATAGTTATTCATTTGGAACAATTTTAATATATTTTTTCTATCCTAGGAAAAACTATATCTATAAAAGTAAATTCCGACCCTTACGAGAATACTTTAGAATTTATTTACGGAAATACTTTAGATACTTTAGAAGTTAAGAAAAACGGCAATCTATAACTCAATTCGCCAACTCATTTTCAAAGTTATAGACCGAATTTGTATTCATTGCGAATGTTAGGACAATATAGACTATACCAACTACTCGTATATTTGGAGTCTCAAATAGAGGCCCAGCACCGAGAGAAATTTGATTAATGGCGGCACAGGCTTGTCCAGATGTTGACGGACGGCAGCAGCGCGGGCCCGGGGTCACCTGCGTGGCTCTGGGCATCGGACACATGTATTATTCAGGCGGATACGCCAGTAGCCCTCGCCGGAGTCCGCTCATTACAATACGGATTGGCGGGCGCCGGCGCCGGCGAGTCGGCCAACTTCTGCGATGCTAGACAACGCGACCGATTAAAATTTCATCTCTCTTTGTTCGGAAACAGAGATAACGGATCGATGTGCGCCGCTAATGCTCCGGCACGGTCGCCGCCGATCTAAATTGAATTCATCGATTCGCTATATACATAAGCCGATGAATGTTTGTAGCGGAACGGACGCTTTATCTCACTCCAAATAATAAGGAAATAGCGCGGATTTGCCGCTGAACACGTCTTTCAAAATATAGAGCCGGATATGTTTAATATGTATGTTATGTAGGTGTTTTGTCTCTCTGTAGTAGTAATTACTTTGATATCCACATTACATCGAATGATAATGATATCAACACAACCATGAATAGTAACATTTAAGAAAACAATGAATGGGTGATACCAATACAGTAATTCCTAAATTAAATTGCAATATTTACAATACGTGGCACTAGGTACAGCTTTATACTGTGTGAGCGATGCGTTCAGAGAAATTAGGCCTACTTCATGATTTAACACGGAAACTGTGCCCACTCAGCTAAAACAAATCCACTTACACCGACCGTGCGAATATATTGGGAGCGGACACGAGCCGTATTTCTATTGCACTAACTCGGCTTAATCCATCCACTGCCGTCTTTAGAAAGCACCGCGCCAGCGAGCCAGCTTTAAAATGTGAGTGCTTTAAATTAAACATGCTTTGCTACTTAAACTCCATAATTGTACTCATCTTTGAACAATTTTAATGCTAATGCCATTATTTTTCGTTACTAAATGTTTATTCTACATAAAATAATGTTATTTCATCACCGCGACCTTTTATTCCATTAGGCAGTATTACAATCGGAAAAGAAAATGTTGACAGAACATGAATAGGCCAAAGCGGCGCGGCGTTCAGAGTTCCCGGAGTTAGACTCCGCCAATTAAAAGGCTACGATTGGAAGCGAATCTCTAGCGGATACTGAGGGGAATAAAAAATAGTAAAAGGTTCAATTGTTTGATGAAACTTTTCTCGGCGCAGATGAGAGTCAATATGCACTTACGAATAAAAGTTCACGGCATTTTATGGCGCGGCCCGCCGACACGGGAGCGTCAGAACGTCATATAAAAGCATCTTTGGAACATAACTCACGTATCTAAAATAAAAAGACGACAAAGGAGGCCATTTGTTTTGGTATTACGCTATCGGGGAGCGGCGCGGCAGCGTCTCGCCGGCGGTTTCGCCGTTCATGTCCGTTCGATTTTTCAGCGGGCGCCTTCGCAGCTACCAGTCGAAGGAGTGAAAAATAGTAAGCCGCTCACATCGGATATTCTTACATCTCGCGACTTTCCCTTCGTCCTCCCTCATTTCGGGGCCCGATGCATGCATCGCTCGTATCGTCCCCGTATATTGCTCCGATAATGTTCGAATCTTCTAGCCTTTATTGCTCAAGTTGGGCTGCGCTGTACAATGATGCGGTTAATTTGAAGGAATAAATCAGACTCGCTTTATATTCCCGTCACAGCCGACAGTGGAGCCTTGGAAGCTATTACAGTAGCTGTAATGAGATTTAGAGCGCTCATATAAAGTTATTTATGTGTAGAACGCGACTCCTCAGCGCAGGCAAAACACCAGCGGTTTAAGGAGTGCCTACAAGCAAGAAGGTGCAAGAATCTCACTTTATTATTCTCTAGTTAACTGAAACGCTACAATTTACTTTACATCTTTGTCCGCGATTTCTGTCATAAAAAGACCAACAACAATTTCAGTCATTAATTAATTAATTAATTAATTAACAATAATTGTCAGATATGAATCTTCGAGCGGCCTGTCGTTAGTAGGCGCGCTGGGGTTGTATTAAGCGGCGCGGCGGGCACGTGTTTAAATTCGTTTTTCAATTTGTCCGATAACACTGGGACGAACGGCTAAACTATGGCTGACACGCGAGCCATGTTTGAACAATGGCGTTGGCACCCTATTATTTATTATTATTTTTATTCGAGGAGGTGGATGATCGATTGCGTGGAGGGCTCGCAGAATCGGACTCCTTTGTTCGGGGAGAGATTAATCACACGCGTCTACGTATGACGGGCGCTGAGTGGAGATATTCATTAGTAGGAACCGATAGGTAAACTTGCCTCACTACACTTTTACCAACTTGATAGATAAGTCAACGATGAAGGAACGAACTTCCGCAGAATTCATATTTTTATTTTTTTCCAGTTGGTTAATACATGCAATGAAGCATTGCTTTTTTAGATGTTTCTGATCAAAATAAACCCTTCTGGATACACACGTATGTAACGGAAGTAATTCTTGTACAATCGAGTAGCATAAATAAGAATTCAACGGCACCTTTTCAAATTCGCCAAATCTCATAGCATAAAGGGTTCTCAAAAGTCAGTTCACGTACGTAGTACAATTTATTCGGGACCACTTAAAGAATAAAATAAATTTCGTAGCAGTTTTACCGTTCACGTGGGCGGTGGAAGAGCGGAGTCAGGATTTAGATATACGTAGGTAGTCGGTGGCGCCGCATGCTACCATGCTGACTACGCGTTTAACCAATTCCGTGCGGGCCTATGTAGAGGCGACGACATACATATGTACTCCTTTATTGCAAGCATCATAATATTTGTACTGTAATCGCGTCGTAATATTTGACGTCCAGGTACAATGTTATAGACACATTACCGATGATGCATTGGCTAGGCGTTTGCTGCCACATAGAGTGAATACGGAAGTGTCAAAAGTTAGTGAGGGATTTAATCGTTTGGTAATGGCGTCGAGGATGATGATCGGCGGCGGCAGCGCGGCGCGTCGTCTGTACGGTAACGCGATAGCGCAAACAAACGCTCGGACACCACGCCTCGCGATGTCAATTAAGCTAATTAAACACACAGCGGGGGAGACTGGACGCCGCACACCCGCTACCCACTCTCACCCTTTCCAGTCCCTTAACTGACGCATCATTTTAACAACAAAAGCCATTTCTCGCAGGAACGGAAAACAATGGTCAAACTACCGCGCCGGCCCATATTCGCGTAGATGGACGTAAGCCCGCAAAAGCACCCCTTTATAAACGAAATGCAGCGGTTTTTACGAGGAAAGGCTGTCGCTCCAGATAAGCCGGGACTCGAGGCATCATGTACGCCAATATTAACTCGGCTTCTTCGAGTGGTAAACTTTACAAGGCAAACGGCGACAAAATATGCAAACACAATGAGAAATTCCCAGCTTTAGTGGTAAGTAATTACCCGCCGATGAAATTATGGAAATGAGCGGTGAAAAGACAAATAATAGAATGAGTGCTAACAAGAGATAAGACACGGCTTAATTAATAAAGTTTGCGCGCTTGTCTTGGGGCGGAGTGCGGAGGAGAGTAGAGCGATTCTGGATCCGAATCGGATAATCGCATTCGGCTAATTGAGCGTTAGATTGACGCTATCGGCTCCGAGCGCGCCGGATGTCCCGCACCGACCGCCTGCTGATCCACCCACTAATACCACTGAATCATACGATGTATTAGACAAACAGAAGACCCCACTACGGAACTATTTTACATTTAACAGAAATATAGGGCTGTAAGAGGACTAGGCATTTTTAATCAATACTTAAAACACGCCGCTTAAAAAAAAATATATCGTTTTAAATTTAAATAAATAGCTGAAACAACGTTACCATCCTATGGTGAGGCAGGTAACTAAGAAATAATCATGTGAAGACCACAACACGCGCAAAACAAGAAACCAATGCTTACACGCATAACCTAAACATGCATAAACTGAAGTTAATAGCAAAAAACCTAGGTTCCAGCGTCACATAGTGACGTCTTGTTCCATAACGAAGACACGGGCCGGCGAGTAATGTGCGCACTAGAAAAATTACACAAAGGGTTGCAAGCGTGCGTCAAATTTGGAAAAGTTTTAACGAGAGGGGCGACCGCCGAAGCGAGGGAGTGTGTCACGCGAGCCTCCATCAATGTACCTTTACTGTCAACGGTCGCATGATAGTGCGGTTGCTATTATTACACTTTTGAAATGTACATGTGCCTACTAGTGTGCACATTGCACGTTTGCTCGCCTTGATTCGGCACCAAACGCGAAAAAGGGTGGCCGTGAATAGAAATCAGGTCTAAATAAATACCGCGATAATTTAAAGTCTAAATTAATCTGGTTCCTCAGATGCCTTTAACGTGGTTATTTACAACATAAACAAACGTAAAAAAGTAAACTTAATATAAACGAGTGGAAAGCCTGTTCACATCGAGCCGAAAAACTAAATTCAATGGCTGCGAGTCATTCGATTGAAGTTCATTGGAACTTCTGGGCTGGTCCTTCATTACGAGGGATCGGGTGAAAGGGGCGAGTAGTAAGCATGTTCATGCCTTACGTCTGGGCTTAAACGGTGTTGCATTAGCGATATGGAGGCAAGGTCGAGACTCAGTAGTTTGCACAGGTGTGGCGAGTAAACTGTATACTTGGTAGACGCGTTCGAACATATACACTACACACATCACTATAAAATATATCTGGCATATTCAGTTGGTCTCGAATATAAGACTAAGTCAGTATATAACTTACGTATGATGCCTTTACGATATTGGATTAGTGCACCTTCGCTTTCACGATCGAGCCGATCCGCTCCTTATCGTTAGTAAGGCATTAAGCTCAGTGTATATGCTTCAATCGTGCTTACTAAAATCTGTATCAGATTCTTGTACCTATATATTATAACATTTATAATTTCGTATCAATTATTTATCGTTATTAAACTCACTAGTTGTAAGGTCTATGATTGCTTTCATGATGAGCCTTTGATGTTGCTCACTGTATCAAAATTCTTCTTTCAGTTCGGTTTTAAGATGTGGGTGCAAAAGGCACCTCTCTCTTATATCACAGAAGTTACATCCGTCTATAACCACCTACGTACAACGATCGAATCAAACACAACTTACAGACAAGTAACATACACACTGCGCTACAGCTAGAAACTAATGTGTACGTAGCGCTACACAGCTAGAACCTATAAGACGTTAAAATGATACACGGCTAACTCCAAAAGCACCCCAATTCCTCGCTGAAAGCGTCCCGTGTGCGCGTTATGCTTGTATAACTAAGTTCTTGCTCGAGTTTGTTTGCAGCAGCTCGCTACAGCGCGGCACCGCTGTTGACGCACCGGCCACTCGTGCGATAAACACGTAACAGTGTATCATAATATATGTGCACTTTTGTGTGCGGAATTTTGAACGTGAAATATTGTGCGCCCGCTCCCCTTTGACGTCGTTTAAAGCTGCATATAAGGTTCGCCGCTTATTCTTACGCTCCACATACGTCTACATACAGTGAGTGTAAAAAGTATTCGTACAGTCAGTTTTTTTCAAAAAAATTTGTGTAGCTCTGTAGAAAAATGGGATAAACGCATAAATATTATATATGATCCTTCCCTGCATGAAAACAAACAAAAAA
>DWTF01000337.1:0-12801 GCA_018250225.1 Udranomia kikkawai
TAGACTCTGGAGGCACCACACACACACACACCCACCTATTTCTGCCTTATAACAGCAGTGTTCTTGCTGCTATGTACTGCTTTAATGGTGTAATAAAGAAGACAAAATTAATCTTAGGTTAATTTCTCAGGTAACAACGCATACGTAGTCGACCTACGAAAGAATTTCGATGCGGTCAGGGATTGATAAGATGTCCATAGCCGGCAGAGATTTAAAAGCATAATAATAATATATTTCAATTGCCTGACACTGTCTATCCTTTCTTTTAGACACAGAGTTCGTTTGTTTATTGAGATAGATCGTACACAGCACGCTCACACGGACGGAGTGTCCGGAATGTTAATTGTGCGGTGACGAACAGCCGTGGCAGGGCACGCCCAGTGATACCAGGACCAGTTATACCTACTGCTCGTATTGTATGCTCGCTTTTCCTCTTGTCATAACCAATTGACGTGTAGCAACTTGCTGGATTGCTTGCGAGAGAACATCGTTCGTTCGTTTGCAAACATTAAGTAAACAGTCATAAATGTCTCTGAATGCGGCTGCAAGGGAGGAGCCCTATATTTCGTTATTACTAACCTATGCTGTACACGGGGGTGACATTTCATTCGCAATTTAACCCATCCGCGGATGAAACGCCATCCTGTTCAAACTCTTGGTGGCGATTCATACGCAAATGGGTTCTCAGCGGATGAATTTACAAATTCAAACGATCACTAAAATTTTGAAGAGATTTTGTAATAGTATATTCAACAAACAATTAAAAAAATATCCGCGAATGACTAAATTTGCGGAGGAAATGTCATCTAAGCTATGTACAATAAGCGATTGGCATAAGCGGAGCGGTGAGCGGGCACAGGATTGAAATGCTCGGGCCCCTGACCTTGCCCGCCTTCGACAGAAAAGGCCTCCAAACGAGCACGCATCCAAGGCCTACACGACCTGGCTAGCTTGCAAACTCATATTCTTACTTTAGTAACAGCAACCGACGTTCCATAGATAGTAGATGCTAATCTTGGTCGTTTGTATCAAACCATTTTTTTATCAACCTTCGAATCGAATTTCTTGGAACTAAACTAACGGTAATATTTTCTCCAGTGTTTTCATATTTTATCATACGAATTGAGAGGTATTGCAATCCCATAAAACGGGATTCCGCATTCTTACGGGATCACGCTGCACTGTCGAATCCTGTTATTACTGTCGAATCCTACACCTTTAAAACGCGGATCTACCAATTTCGCAAATTTGAAAAATGGCGCTAAAAATTTTTAAGATTTCGTTATTTGAATCTGATGGTATCGTATACAACAATTAATCCATAATGTTTAATTTAAGTTGATTTCTAAAGAAATTCTGTAGGTTCAATTCGATTTGTTTGTAATTTCAAAAAGCGGGATTGATCCCGCTAGATCGATCGATCCCGCGGGATTAAACGAGTCGCAGCTTGTTGTATTGCAATCCCTAGACGCCACACTCTGAAGTTTAAAACTGTGCTATCGCTACGTATACTAACTCTCAAACAAAATATTTCTTAATTACCTACATTCCTTCTGACATACAAGTACCTACTGTTTTCTAAATTACACGCTAAGTGCCTATCGTATTTTCCTAACAACCTCTTTGATCTCAGTTTAGTCCAGATACCTATATTCTAATAATCAAAGTAATGAGAACTAATTTTGATGTTTGTTCCTAATTTAGGTGTGTTATTCAGGTTTGTTTGTGTTATGATTATGATGTAATATCTCGTTTAAACCGCTGTCAAAGTTAATTATATATTTGTCAATAAGCTCGAGAAACCTCGGGAAAATTGATCGGTTCAAAAAGCCTCCCTAAATATAAATAGTTTAATTTAGTGGGTACGCTGAATTATATGACTTTTATATATTAACCCATAAATTATTAATTATTTTTAAACATTCACATCGCTAAACTCCGCTAAATAGCCGCAAAAACAATTGTAAACACTTTTGTACTCTAGCGGTAGGTAGCGCTGTTGTAGAGTTATAATAATTTAATTTTTTTTTATAAATATGGAGTACTTTTAAAATATTGTTGGTTTGACGATAGTGCACCTCACAGTTGTACCAACTTAATAATAAAGACATAACCAAACCTTGATTCTTTATATCCGCAATAACATTCCTAACAAGGAATATTAGATGATATTAAGTAGAATTTGTTCTAACGTAGGTAAACATAAATGGGCATAGAAGCAGCGCGTGGGCGGCACGACCCATGAACTGTAAAACGTTTTTGAACGCAACATGTTCTTATTTGAAACAAACGGAATTCGGCTAAAATTAGGACTATGATTAACTGGAGCATCGCAGCAATATATGTCATTTGTTTTTGCTCTTGTTATAAAGCCATTTTCAATTGTTTCATTACATTTTACAACCAATGAAAAAGAGTTCTTATTTATAAGATTAACTACATTCGTTAAACAATCTACATTACCTATTCGTATATTTTTACCAAACATGCAGTGCACCTGATGGTAAGTGCTTACTGATGTGCATGGATATCTGTAATCAACCCAAGACTTTTATTAGGACAAATGTGATGTTACCCCACAGTACTAATACGCATATTTTAATGTACCTTACTTACAACACCTTAAACCAGGACACATCAGCAAGAACACTGGTGCTATAGAGCAGAAAGGTATGGTAGTGGCGCCTCCGTCGAATCACCATTTTCTACCATCTTATAAACACTATAGCTATTACAATAATTAGTTGTTTCATATGTTAACGCCACTACGGGTCTCATTAGTGTATTTATTTCGTAAATATGATAATAATACCTAAATTGGCCGCCTGCCCGAACCATTCATAATTCAAAGCTTATGTCTAGTCAAGGAAATTGTTGTTCATATCCATGCCATCAATGTTATTAATTCTAAATATATTCCGTTTGGAAAAAGTCAGATCATGGTGGTAATAGCCAGGAGATATCTTCAATGTGGTTTATTTGTAGGTATGTAATGAATTATTGGATAGAGCAATATGCATATCTAAACTAATAATAATAATATAAAAAATAATTCAGGCTATGAGTTAAAATGCAGAATTAATATTCATTCATTTACTTTCAAATAAACATGTCATCTATCAAGTGCCTACACCTCATTATTAGAACAGCAAGAGACTTCCACTGTGATTTCTAAGGTTCTGATATAGATTCCAACTCAGCACTAGCGCAGTGGGCTACAGCCTACCACTGTGCACTCGACTAAGTAATGTTTATCTATTAATAACACACAGGTAGGTGTACGTCTGAATCATTAATTTCTGCGCTTATTTGAATATGCAAATGGAAACGCACACCTTTCCTATTACAGCATGAGTAGACGGCACAAGGTGTTCAAGATTTGCCGAAATCGAACTGTCTGAAGGTTGCGAGCCACGTGGGAATGCTGTGGTATCGCTCGCTTCAGGGTTGGTGGCGAGGAATCCTACTAATAATAAGTGCGAAAGTTTGTGATGGATAGTTATTCTGTCTCACAAAAATTACTAAACGAATTTAGATGAAGCTTTATGGTAATATAGCTTATACATCACAATGGCACATAGAGATAGCATAAAGATCATAAATCGGAAACAAGTTATATGAGATTATAAGTCTGTAACTCCCGTTTAATCAAAACTATATAATTATGTTTAATTAAAATTTTAATATGGTTTAATTTGCATGCGAACCTAACTCAGCCTATATCTAAAAAACCTAGACAGAATAATTTAGAAGGTAATGGTTATATTTTGCGAACCTACATTCATAGACACAAACGTTTTTTCCACCTAATGAGCACTAATTTGCGTATTCTATGAATTATTACACAATTATACAGTCTTATGTATTTAAAACAGTATTTAAATCTGCTACAGCCAGACGTATATACATTAACAACACACTTGTCTCATTTTGCATAAAACATCCACAATTATATATTATAATCATTTAACTTGCAACCCTGTACATAATGCGACCTTTTTACATTATCACACTGGTATCCTTGGTAAGTTAGTAAAATTACTTCATTGACACTAATACAAATACAATAGATAGACAAATTAACCATAGATAGGGCTAGCGTGTATTTTTAATTTTACATATCAAATTTACTATGTCTATAACAATTTTGAGATAAAATTAATAATAACTACCTACATAACCTTCTCGAATTTTGAAAATTTACCAATTATTCGTACTAACTTAGCCAATATTTTTGTACAGTAGACAAATATAATTCGATATTTTATTATGTAAACCCTTTTATATATTTGTAAGTCCGAGATAAATAGATATTTATGTATAAACTTGCGTTACAAATAGCTGTATTGAGAGATGGTTAATGGTTACTTAAAGTTTCACAAATCTATTCAAAGTACACTATCTCTGAATGCTCGCACCTTCCTTTAATTTTCTTAAGCTCTGAAAGAACTATCTATTATCTTTTTGCGAAATATATTTTAACAATTTGTATACATAGGTACTGATGACCCGACGCACCGTCCCTACAAATATCCGTTCAGTGGATTTTGAAAAAATCGCAAACATGCAGCTTTGTTTTATAATATCTAAGGATAAGTATAAAAAAGTAAATGGCCCCAAAAATGTTAAGTATGCTTCCCCTAAATACTTGCCCCTACGTAGCCCGCTATGATGTAAGCTCTTAGGTAGTGACAGCCTGGGGCGAATACGGAATAACTTCCGAAGGCCCCTCGATACAGCCTCCCAAACCGCCCGAAGACGAAATTTTCTCCCGTACTTGTTGAAATAATTTGGAAAATTGTTCATTTGTTACGAATTACATACATATATCTATGTATAATAACAAGTGGGTCAAAATTTAATTCCGTTCCATTCATAGAAATATACATACATACAAGTCAAGCTAATATAAAAAAGAAAATACACTACATTTCAGTAATATTTGTATATCTCATCGTTTTCCGACTTCAATCCTGGTTTGATTGCAGTCTGCATTTACCATTTATCATCAGATAAACCGCAACTATATCAGTTAAAAGACGCCTACATCTAACTAATAATGAGCTAATCTAGTCTGCAAATACGCAGCAATGAATCGTAACATCAATTCATTGGGTAAATTAAAACGTATGGCCTTGATTACGACCGTAATCGGCGCTGGCTTTTACAAAACATGAGTAACGCGGCCTCTTTCGGGCAATGCTTATAGCGATGAGCGAGTGGAGACAGCGCTTGTCGTACTGAAAGCGAAGAAATAACACAAAACGTTAACGGCCACTAGATTTAGACATCTTAGAAGTCTACCCTACTCTACAAAAGCGCGAGAATGTTCTTAACTTGTTATATGGTTTTCACCGCTCTCAGAGACGTTTACTATAACTAAAATAGTCATAGACGTTTAACTTAATAAGTCCTTTTGTTCTGGGTTCATTAGTGACACTTTAATCGTCCCTGACATCAGGCAAAAGAGTTCTTATGCCAAAAGATAGTGTAAATATTTCGAGTGAATGAAAAAATGCCGAAAGCGTTAACGAATACGAGGATATTCTAAAATGGAATAGTCTCCAAAAACTTTATATAATTATTACTCTATGAGCGACCGAAGGTCTACTTACTCTGCTACTTACGCTTGTCACAACGCAAGAGTGAATCATATAACAAATTATTGATTCAGTTAGTAGGTACCAGAGCTTTAAGTCCTCTTATGCAGCAATATTTTGTCAACCCCTTGTAAATTTGATATGTATGCCAAGGAACATCCTAACGTGATATATAATAATATAATAATTTCGTCCTAATATTACATAGATACCTATAATAATAAATACAGCTATAGCCGATGGATCGCCCTTCATCATTGTCAAACACATTTCGATGTATGCCATCTCCCATATTCAACTTTAGTTTTTAAAATTTTCGTTAATATAATATAACCTAAAATTTGTAAGTGTTATGGTGCAGAATTGGGTGTGGGGATCGTGCTTCCGGAGTTCAGCCGTAAAAAGTTCTACCACCTTCACAATTCATGTCACACAAAAATAGTATATACCTATATACCTATGTAGAGCAGTTCAGACTTATTGTGTCATTTATCCATTACAATTGCTGCTTAACAAAGCAAGCATCACAAGGAAGTTTACCGCTTAAATCCCAGATGTCCACGAGCCGATGGCGATGATAGGTGGAGATAAGATAAACCCGGGACCGAGAATCTTTGGAAAGTCTCCCTCCGTTACCATTTACATGACAAAGAACATGTCAACCGGGAATAAACTAGTAGCTAGAGATATGTATGTAGGAAGTGTTTAACGTTAGTCGATATCTCCGAATATACATAGAGTGCAAGACTGTGATACATTACCAACTTTGTTTGTTATTTATTTATTTGAATATTGGAGTATTGTGGTTCCATTTTCTTATATTACAAATACACAAAACAAGTTTAAATATAAAATTATGTCGTAATTCCCTAGCAACATTAAATTGTTTGTTTTAACTAGCGTAAACTAAAAAGACGTTTAAACCTAATGCCTAAATCACAACAAGGTACCTTCTGCGTATTACAAACGTTGTAAAACAGAATTTATATAATTTCAAACACTAGGATACACATTTTAATTTATAAATACTTGCATTTAGACAGGTAGTTTAAAATATTAGGGACATCACTGTGGTTTAATTTGGATTACAAAAAGATGGAACTTCCGATTGTATCTTTAAATAGGAGGTTTCCAACAAACCAATTATAAAACTACAATTCTAATTTCGGTTCCAATAACATCACCTCCGAACATCCCTATTTCAAAATGTAATGTTTTTATACTTCACATTACTTACTGAAACTGCACTTTTTTCGACATTTCGACGGTAAATTTAGTGATCTCGTTGATAGTGTAACGGGTGATTTATAGGCTCTGTATTAATTGCCAAGTGTTAACCAAGCGCGCAGTTTATTTGGCCTGTGACGTATGACGGCCGTAAACTAGAAGTTTAATCTCATTTAACGAGAGTTAGGCTCCTCACACACCGAGCGACTAACTTTGACGATGAATTGGTTACATGGCAAATACAATCTGACGGCATACGATGACTTGTATGTAAACTGTAATACCATATGTACGTTTGTATGAATAACTAATGAACGTGACGGTTTAAGAAATCCTTCTTACAAAAAACCACCATCCGTTTAAAGGTAATAAATAATTCAAAGATATTGGCAATTTGTTTCTACCGCGCCATCTTATCCAATATACTACAAAGAAATGTAAGTGATATAATATTTTTCTAATTTAAAATTGGTATGACAACGTGATATTCATTTTGATATATGTTTGTTATGTTTGCGTTTGTAAACAGATTTTTTGGAAAAAAAATTGTAAAGCAAATTAGCTCAATGATTATTTATAGTAGCAGCGTCTGCGGAGTGCCTTCGTTCTGCAACACAGTATACTCGTAAACGGCGCTTTCATTCAACTCATTGCCGCCTTTATGTAATAGAACAATACAACGCGTAAAAACTTCTGCCATAAATCTTTTGCGTAGAAATTATACGCTAAGATTTGTTTTTCTTTTATATTAAAAAGTTTGGATATTATGTTATAAGATGTTAATTTTTTTTTTAAATCACCAAATATACATAGATACGTAAAGTGTGATGTTTGTTAAGGCGTTAGGTATATAAGGACATTTTTGTGTAATTTGTTTCTTAATTGGCAAGTATGTATTTCTTCTAATTTTCAACAGTACCTCCAGTCTGTGTTTCTTATCCTTTCTTTTAAAAAGTGTATTAAATGTTTATGTGCAAACAAACTGTTTCATAAAGAACCAAGTGTTCCTTCTTGGTTCGCTAATGTATATTGCGCATAAAGTTGGTAGACGCGCGCACTCTGATCTTGCAATATCCAGCGTATGATGATTTTCCTCGATGCTTTTGCACTAACATATAAATGCATAACTCGTGACATCTGGAAGTTTGTTTACACTGGTTTTGCGTTTAATCGACGGAAGCACTTGCTCAACCAGACTTTCGTTTATGGTAGAACGCAGAGAGAGATAATTTAGCCTCTTGCACTTTGCTCTCTTCTGCTACTTTCTTGATGATGAAAGATGGAAGGGGAAAGAAAACGTGTTACTAAAGTGTACATGAAATTAAAAATGTTATTTGGTAGATGAGTTTACTGCGATTTCATCTGCCAGAGACTGATGAACTGATGAGATATCCAGAGCATTTTATACGTCTATATTATACGTATTATACGTCTTATGCATGTCTATGGCACACCTATTCTACCTACATTTACGCCTTACTATTCTTTTCATTTCTCCTATGAATAATTCGAAGTTGAAAGAAACAAACGGGCTACCCGACAAATTTTGTATTTATATAATACCTACGTACATCAAGATTTACATAAATATTGAACACGTAAATCAAATAACGGCCTCTCAGATCACTCAAAGGTTAGCTTATTAGGAAAGTTCCTCCGCATCCTCCCGCCCCACTTAATCTATCATTCTTTGTACGACATTTATTGGTTTCTGTCTCTACATAGAGCTCTGAGGGCTAAAGCAAAATGTTTTAGGGCGGTGGCGTGACTGGAGTGCGTAATACCTAGCGTTGTCATCAGTTTTAGCTTCCAAGTACAAGTTTCTTTGGATATTTGCGTAAGTGCCTGTTCTTTGTAAGTTACATATGTGTATGTCGCACTTAGGGCTCGGCATACATGAGAAGGTTCGCGCTACGCGCTTCGTGCCACAGTGTCCCAGCAACGCAACACCCAGCAACCACCAGTCAATTAGATGTCACAAGCTGTCTACTGAACTTTGTCTATATGTGTTTCTTTTACACTTCAGTCACCTGGTACGACTTGGAAGATATAAACTATATGAGATGAACCCTCGAAGGAATGGTTTTGCTCATTTCGAAAAATCGGGTACATCACAATCTTCAAACATTTTGATATAGTTACAGGCTCCACGTTAAGACAAATATTATTTACCGATTAAGTTTTACATTTATTCAAATCCGACACTAAAATATTAAGTCTCAAAAAGATTGAAATCGCTTAAACCTTGAATAAACTTCATCTAAACTAAACTAAAACAAAACTCCAAAATTATTTCTAGAAGATTTTTATAAAATATAATAAACGCTTAAATCCCGTAAAATAATTCTTTCCTGTAATTTAAAATTAATTAAACTTTCCAGCGAAATCTTCCAGCAATTGTTTGATTTCAATAAAGTAAATCAATTTGCTGAGTTATATTGAATCGGCCCATTGTATCAGCTTGAGCCTCCAATTATAATTTAAATTGGGAATTTGATTTTCCATTTAATACAAGATTGAACAATGCGTATTCTGTGTGGTGGAATAAAGGGCACTCGACGTCTCTCACTCAAAAGGTATTAGGCCTTTTGTGTATGTCGCCACTGTGAAAACATTATTCTGGAAAGTAGCACCATGGACCAAGAGCATTATATCCTGAGTCAAATTTATATAAACTGCTTAAGTTCATATGTTTTTAGTAGATGCTTCCAGATCATAGATCATTTTTAACAATTAGGCAAGAAGTTTTATTTCTAAGTTTATTAAAAATTAAACCCATTAGATTGCGACTCCCTATCGAATCATTTAAATTTGATAAATGTGTGTTATCTATCCACATTTTTCCAGTTTTTGTGTAATGGCGTTAAAAGATATTCCTCAATCCCGTACTCTGAAAGAGCAAGGTTTTGAGCAGTAATAGTAAAGACATTATGAGACTGTTCTATGTGTATAAGGTATATAAATAAATATCTCAGATCCGTGTAGCCATTTTGTAGCCGACTTTGTATAGACTGCCTTACTTACTGTACACTTATACGAATTACAATGGTTGACGTACCCGTAAAACAGTGGCTCTCAAACTATAGCTTATAAGTGGCCTATAAGTAGCCGAGCAAAATTTGAAAGCAACCTGCAAAACGATTAAGACTGTCAATAAAAATCAATCACTTACTTATTTTAGACTTCACTAGGCTGTTGAGAAACTTTTGCGCAACATGTCTACGAATATCACTACATAATTGATCGCCTGTTAAGTAAATCAGTAAACCTCACAATATATAAAAGTTGATTTTTCAGTTCTAGAACAATAGTAGAAAACTTGATGCTTAGTCGAAAAAGGTTAGGAAGCGCTGTCGTTGTCGACACGAAACCTTCTTATAACCGTACGACCTTATTGTTTATGTGTGAATGTCAAGGGCATTGGGGCTGATCAAAGCTCAATTAGAGAAAATCTCATCTCCCCCGATTTATTTAGGAATATAATGAAACGTAATGATATTTGACGTCTTATTTTAGTATTCGATTCTAAATTCTTATTCTTGAATGGGTGAAAGTCGAGATGTGCTCGGATTTAATTCGATCTGTCTTTACATTTATCTTTCAAGTTTGTAAAGCTTCGGATTTACTCAAACAGTTCGCTGCTGTGTATACGATATTATAGTTGATAGTTTATTCTTAGATTTACACTGTGCTACTAAAAATCTGTTGTGTAAAGATGTTTGTTCTTTTTAAGAAATTCTATCAACCACACAATACACTACATTTTTCGGTAGAAATAGTGGCTTACTTTATTATTTTCCAACCGATGGAATAAAAAAGATATATGATGTTCATTAAGTGTTTAAATTTTATTTTCCTGACTGACTATAGAAAATACATTTTTTCACAAATCCCTGTCCTAATTCAGGCGTGACGTAATAATTTACGAGCGATTCCTTTCAAACTCGACAACAAAGAGTTGTAACGGCGGCTGTTTCTGAATTTCCTTTTAAGTTGTGAAAAACACTTCACTTTTATCGTTTAACAGACAATCGCAGGAAACTTTTGCTGTCGTATTATATCCGTTCCCGCAGTTCCCGAAGTTTCCTAACTTCCTAATCTCCCGCTTGCGCCCTTTCTCCGCTAATTGGAGTATCTGGAGCAAATAAGTTTGGGGATATTTAGAAATAAATTGACGGTTACCCGAGCTCGCTTTTGAGCCCACTTGACGACTTGAAAGAGGTGAGACACGTTTAATGTTACCTTTCTGTATTTGTTTGTGCTATAGGAAATTCCTTCAATATCATTCTGCCTCTGCATGATTTTAACCGAAACTTAAAATATAGAATTTGTTTCTAACACAAAAATGTAATTATTTATTTACTTTTATGGAAATTTAATAGAGGATAGATTTAGAATACCTAATATATTTTAAACGTAAATATTGTATAATAGGTTTTCATTTTCAAATTCATTTTTTAAATTCTTAGGAACTCTTTAGATTCTACCTCAAGTTTCCTAATTTCAAACGGTAAAAATCGCCAAAACATTTTACACATTGAAACATCAATTAGGCGTCTCCTAATGTTGGTGAAAATATACCTTAACCCCGTAAAATGATCCCAAATTACGATGTTAACTGTGAAATACACTTCTCGCTGTACCTTTCAACAGGCTTGTGGAGGAACTTTTATTGTCGTGTTATATCCGCTCCCACAAAAGTTTAGAAGTTTAGAAACTTCCTAATCTCTCAGCCTATGCTCATTTCGCTAATTGGATTATTTGGAGCAATAAAGTTAGGAGATAAGCGTAAAGCTAGCTTTCAAAGCCACTTTACACATACTTTTTATGAAGTATTAAACAAAATTAAATGAAACGGCAAAAGCTCAATGAGTAGTGTTGGTCTTACGATCGAGAGGCCGTGGATTCGATCCTCACTCCCCCATTGCACTATTGACGTGAACCCACTTCTAACACAAGCCTTTCAATTTAGAGAAAGCTTAGCTAAAGACGGCTTATATTAATGGCATATAAATTGTTCAAAGTATCAAGAAACAATCAAGATCAAAAATAAAAAAGAACAAATACTTTTTAACAAGAAAATAAACAGGCGATAACACTACACATAACTCAGTATTAAAATCAGTGAGTGAACAAAGAAACTGTCGATTCTTTAATTCGCCCCAATATATTTAAAAAAGAACTGTAAGTGGAAAGTATCTGGCAAAGAGAAATATTTTTGTAACCCAAATTAATAAGTAAATTAATCTATCTTCGTGTACGTACGTAATAATTAGTAATCTCTACATTTATATGATTTCTTCCTCAAATCCGATTCCACTGAGCTTTGAGGGACTAACGACGCAACTAAGCAACGTTTTTCCCGAGTTATCTTTCATTTTCGTGTATTAACCGACCGAAGTCCGTGCTCTCAAAAACAATTCTGGTAAATAATACTCGTCGTATCTAAAAAAAAAACTCTTTCACAAACGATTTATTACCCCTTAAATTTCAAAGGT
Source organism: Udranomia kikkawai (assembly GCA_018250225.1). NCBI lineage: Eukaryota > Metazoa > Arthropoda > Insecta > Lepidoptera > Hesperiidae > Udranomia > Udranomia kikkawai. The sequence goes on from DWTF01000337.1 coordinate 12,326, forward strand.
GACCGCTGTATATTCAGAGCAGAGCTATGCCACCCTCCCACAATAAGAATTTCGGCGAATTTATGACGCAGATATTACCCAAATCAAATAATATTTGAGACAGCCATTCTCTCAATTTAGAGAGAATGTACAAGCTAATTTCCTTCTCGTAGGTAACGTAATAGACTATAGAATAGAGTTGGCGCCGTAATGAGGCCTGTTTGCCAATTTTGTGCCTTATGATTTTCGCTTTTGCTTAATTGTCCAACAGTAGAGAAATAAAATAAACATGATTCAAGTCGTTATTTATTATTTATTCATTAACTTAGATACTAACGAATGTTATGGGATACAATTTTAACTGTCACATTTGTTTTGTGTATAAAGTCATGAAAACCCACAGTTTTTTATCTTTACATGTACTAATTTTACTCTTTTTTTTATGCTTTATATCTCTAACTCTATATCTTGTAATCTATGAAACAGACAAGGTTTAG
>DWTF01000338.1:0-12789 GCA_018250225.1 Udranomia kikkawai
AAGAAGTAGACAACTGTTTACTTGTTGGCTCAGCGTGGCTATGGCCGCAAAAACACAAATAAAGTCATAGTACATACAATTAAGAAAATCTATATTATGATGACCAATGACCATATTAAGAAAATTTATATTATGATGACCAATGACCATGATGAGTGTTGTTAGGTTCTTGAAATATGAGTTTCTCGTGTTTTTTCGGTATGATAAGATAAGGGTGCTTAGATCCTTACAGTCACTTTCTGTTGACACCATTACGTATCGTGGGTAACAGTGAGCCTTTGATCATATTACAAACTTATTTTTACGCAGTTTGTCCGTCTTTGTGAACCATTTTTATAGATCTATGTCGATAGTCGATGGTGATGAATCATCACAGTCTATTTGTTCATCACAGGACGTTAATTGTTAACAGATTTAAACTTGCCGTTTCTTTTTTTATAGTCACAGTGGGAGTCGTAGGCATCTTGGTCGACATCATTTCACGTTGTGAAATAGGTGTTAGTTGCATAGAGTGAACAATATATTTTTTACGATTTCGAAATAGCAAAAGAGCACTTAGTCCACCTGATGGTAAGCGCTCACTGCTACCCATGAACATCTGTACTCAACCTAAGACAAGATCGAAGTTCTTTCTTAACTCAACTACAAATGCGTTGCCACCCCTGATTACTAAGTTGGTTAAGCATGACTCCCTGACATAATAATGAACAGGCTATGGAATATGAGGTCGAAAACCTACTACCCATTTTGGATCATAGTTAATTTGTATCCAGAGCAGAGTTTATGAAGCGGTGTCACTTACATTAAGTGGCGTTCTAGTGAATTAGAAATATTTGTTTACACCTACTATTTCAAGTGAATTCTACTTCTGTTAAGCCTCAAAAATAACGATGTACACAGAGCTCTGTGTAAAAAGCGAGCACCTAAACAATGGTCTACGAATGGCAGTAGATCGACCCGCCACTAATTTCTTAAGGGCGAGCCTCGACCGCGCTCCGTGAATAATTGTCGCACTAAAAGAAAACCCTGGGAATCTCGCGATTAGCATAAAAAGCATCTAAACAGACCGCAGGAAGCGTCGCCTTCCTTCCGCAATATTTGTGAAAAAATTACACACTTCCGTCCGACATTTTGTCTACAGGACTACGGCCCGCGACTAAGTAACAATGTTAATTGCAACCGGCGAAATAAAATTGTAATTACTGAAGTGAAATAAATGATTGATTGAGATGAACGTTTTTACCAACACTGGAGTTTTATTGACATACATACCCAAAAATTTAGAAGGTACCACTATATCTCGGATACTACAAACTTTTAGAGAAAATAAAGAATGCATAGGCATGGTCGCAGAAACATGTTTTGATCCTCAGTATGTGGGTAGGCAAAGATTTATTTCCAGTATTGAGTAGGAGTTCATCATATGCTAAATTGTTGATTTAGATTGAGAAGGTAGAGAAAGAGAGATCTTCTTCTAGACCCTAGTCTTCTTCGTGCTTAATTTAGACGCTTGAATAATGAAGAGTTAACATTTTAATGTTGAATTATGAACTGAGCTTTATGCTAGGCTAGGGTGGCAAATGCCAATGATTTAGAATATTTTCTGTATGCATTTTATGTTATAGTTTATCTTTAATTTATCGATGTCAGAACTTTTTTAACTTTTCACTTGCACTTAAGACACTATTTGAGTTGATCTGTTGGTGAATATTTGGATTATATTATTACTTTTTGTTTGTTTTGGTAGCAACAAACGGGGTAAGCATTATGGGGCTATTAGTTTCAATAGAGGGCGCGATGGGCGGCCGGCGGCCGACACAAACCAGACACGTCGCGCCGTTAAAATTCGGAAATAATTTCGCCACAGAGGCCCCCAGCGTCGAACACTCCAGACATCTGTTCCGATTCGCAATAAACGTAGACGGCAGCAGAAACATAGAATTTTATCACGGCCCTGTCCATCATAAAGCATCCCTCGCTGGGGAGAGGGGGCGCATAAAAGTTTACAGGCATTCGGCTAATAAATCGTGTCAAATAAATAAGTGTTGAGTCGGTCGGCGGCATATTGATTCGTCATGTGCCGCCTTAGACCGGGGCGCGGGGGCCGGACGGCGGGTCGGGTGGTCATAAAGGTGCGTAATGGCCGCCGTCGGAAGACAGCGCAGTGGCGCGCATCGATTAGCGCTCGCCGCCGCGTCAGCCGCCGACGCAACGAACACTTCACTCACTCCGCTGCCCTCCACAACCCTTTCACTGCAAACGTCTTCGACTGCCAACTGGCCTCCATGACGATTTTTTTTTATTTGGCAGGATCCTTCGGGTAGGACCGCCACTAAGTGGTCGCTGTGGCATATGGGCATCGGTTGGAAAAGAACTCAAATTCTGTGTGAGGTAGAACTGCAATGTATCCCTCATGTTTGAGTCCGCTAGTTTCATCTAGATCAGAACACATTTATTTCCTGGGTTAAGGGACTGCATGAAAGCTTAATCAGCTGTACCAAAAACTTTCAAAAGTTTTCAAAAACTTAACGACCGCGCATTATCGTTGCAAACGCGCACTAGATGGCGTTAGTAGTAGTCGTAAAAGTTAGCAATAATAAAACTGCTAATGGGCATGTTTATGAAAGGTGCATAAAACATTGCGCATTGTGATAAAACGGCGATAGTGTCGGTCTTAGTTAATAAGTGTCGTAAATCATAGCGCAAGCCAGCGCAAGTGTTTCGAAATATAACCTGTCAATATTGTAAATAGCCGTGCATAATGTTGCCTGTATGGGTGAGCCGCACGCCTTGCTGTAAGAGGGAAAATTCAATAGTTTCTGTTCGCGTGTCACTGGACCTTAAATCTTTCGATAAGAAAAAATAATCACATTTCGTTTAATCACTGTCGAGGAAAAAACTCGTCGGTCACCTGTTTGGAGTGTGTAGTGACAGATTATTACACTAAATTACAATATTATTACGAAGACACGATTGTTTCAGATTTCCAATTACATTAACCGAGTGGTCTCGTAGTGGGAACTACTTGAGTTCCTACAGGTTGCTCGGATTTGGAATTATCTATGATTTATTTCATTTTTATCGAAACGTTATTTTGATTTTCTGTAAGTGCCACTTCAATTTAATTATTTTAATCAACTTTTTGGTTAATTATCTACCCCATATTATGAACATTTTCTAAAAAAATTGTCAATGTTAAAAGTTTTAAACGTTGAAACAGGTTTATCTTATTAACTTCAACAAACATGATTGTTACTTCATTTAACAAAATCTGCAAAGATTTAGGTGAATAAAATTTACATAAAGTTTAGTTATTTTGGTATAAGCTTATTTCGTTTATAAAGTCTAAGTATATGGTAATATGTAGTATAGTCTAAAGTGTCATCGAAGCAAATAGCATGCAATAGTTACCTTCTAAAGTAATGTATTAAATTACTAAATATATTTCCTGTAATACGAGTAGATTATAACATTTTTAAACTCTACATTTTAGTGCAGGTAGATCGGCTTATAAAACAAGGACAACACTCGTTTAGGTAAATATCCCTCAGAAGCAAGATCGTGTAGATGTTTGCGAGATATATTCAGATATGTTATTGATTAATCGTTTCAACTTAATTGCTCGCATCGAGCATCCTGTGCACGGCCCGGACTCGAATGCCAGACCCCGACTTATTGCCTGCATTCGGACGTTGATTAAAATCTCTCACTACATTCACACAAAGCCTTACTTTGATATATGTATAAATCTTATGAAACGTCTGCTACGACCCGACGACCTGAGCGCGCCACCAAACGAATATCGACCCTACAAGTACGCGTATTAGGCACTCATTAGGCCATCGCCTCGGCCGGGCCTGCCTACCACCTGTCAAGTGATATATTGGCTTTAAATAACATATCTTATTTATGTTGAATCGGAAACAAAATGTATAAAAAGGTTTTATTATAAATAATCGAGCGGAGTCGAGTGGGAGGACGACTAAATTTGTACTCAGCCTTGTAATACAACTTATTGTCGGTGCGTGTGTCTGTTGCTAGCCAGCTGTAGATAAATTGAGCCAGATAGTGTTTCTTTCTCTGTCCAATAAGCGATTGTAGCGCAACTATCGTTTGCAATAATTGTTATATATTAAACGTTGTAAATATCATTATCCGTATCCAATAATCGATCGCACATTTTGTCTGTGCGCTCATCTTTTACGCTGGTCCCGCAAATGGTCTATGCCGCAAATATGAATGCACTTTTAATGTTCTTAATTAATGAATTGCCGCCTGCTAGTTTATGACTTCACGTTCGTTTGAGGTGATATTACTTTGAGACATCTGCACATTTTTCGGTCGGAATTTGCCAAACGGACTGTGAGCATTCGATTGTATAATTAAACCTGTCCATAAAAATAGTTCTTTTAAGGACAAATAATAAACGCAAACAAATAAACATCAGTCAATCATTCAATGACTGTCTAAATAATCAATAATTAGATTTGAAATTAATCATAGGTTTTGGTTGGAGTAAAATTGACTTTCGATATTTTTGATGCCATTCATGTAGATTTTTGTCTATACATATTTTAATAATTCATTATTCCCAAATGATGCAGCGTGATGTGATGCAAGATTTAAAAAATGCACTTTAAAATTCTAGGAGATCTAGGGAAGTAGGCAAACATGTCCAACAATGAGACCTATAAAGCCTCGCGCCACACAAACAACCGAACCTCTAAGTCCAAACAAAACGAATTCATTTCGATAATACAAATACGGCGATATATCAACGGACCTTCGGACGTACACCGCGGAACCATTAAAACCGTTCATATTTCAAAGCAGATCGAGTTTTCAGCTCCCGAGTCTATGACACACTCGCTAAATCTCTCGGAAGGCGGTCTGGCCGTCCATAAATTTTTATTTGGTAAATAAAAATAATGAAAATAATAAAAGCCTCGCGTTCACCGGAAACATTTGTCCCGGGACGTCACGGGTAATCCGCCCGCTGATTTATTATTAATTAGCTGATATTATATTCTAAACTCACGTCTATTTTTGAGCGACCTCTATGTATGTAGATGTAACGACGGGGTATTGGGAATTGTGCGTGTAATTTAATAGCAGCCTAAATTATGTCTTTTTCGACCCTAACGAAGCCTTATTGACTGTTCCTGAAAGTGTTACATAAGTATTATGTTTATTTCATAATGTAATTTTTTTATCCTTAGGTATCATTAATAAATTGAAAACAGGTACCTAATCTAACTTCTTATTTCTTATTATTCTATTCTTATTACTTCAAAACTTAATGAGGTACGTTTAGTTCAAACCTAACAGCAGATAAGTAGTCAAAAAATAAACATGTACGAAATCGAAGCTCTTAGCTATAATATTAGTAAGATAAGTAACTTCTATAATAATTCAAATAACCAACTAATATCTAAGAAAACATACTTTAAATGGCAATAATTAATCACCCTTATTGATGTTTCTCAATTCTTAATTGTGCAATCAGTTAATTTATTACCTCACTTGTATACGTTTGAAAATAATTAAGCTTGCGTCTTGTAAATCATTCTGAATGCTATACGTGTCTAATTAATATGGAATTTTTCAAGACAAATTGCATCTTTAACCCGATTTCAACGACGATAACAGATGTCTTCATGACAAGATATCAATACTAAATGTTCCCATTTCTGCAGTCCACAGCGAAGTATGGAATCTACTTCTAGGATAGATCCTAATCCTAGAGTATAAGCTCGGTGGCCGAGTCAAATCCTAGAGGATTTGACTAGGCCACCGAGCTTGTCTTCAGGACACACACACTCACACACAGAGAACTTTGATGCATGTTATCCTTAATCACAGTGGGAAAATCTAGTAGGCCCAAGTTTTTGTGAATTCAGACAAAATATTTTCGGTACTGCGACTTTTAGTTACTTCGTTAACTTTAGATAGCAAAACATTTACTATTTTGAAATACCTTAAAGTTTTGGTAGACTAAAGCACATCATGGAAAAAAGTTAACTAACAGTCAGTTTAAGTATGTTTTGCGTATAAACGTCAAACAAACCTCGGTTGAAAGCAAGTATTAGCATGGACGTGCGATTTTACGAACAGACCGCCTAATCTTTCTCTCAGCATCGTGGGTACTGGCGACAAAGTGAAAGTTTTTTGTTGCTCCATTATGAACCATCGGCCACTATTATGCAAGTCGCTCGTAAATCTGTCGTACGTAATCTGTCCTTTATGACGAGTGATGCATTACTGTCATTGTTTGCTCGGTCGTAAATTTTATTTTTAGCTACACTACTGCAATGGAATCATTGAAAATGTTATATTCGTTGAAATGTAACTTGTGATTTTTAAATAAGTTGGATAAGAATGTAAAGTAGGTTTTAGTTTTCCGTCAAGAATTAGTCGGTTGTTAATTTATGAGGTATTGTAGCGTAATCCGTGAGAGTTGGCAAGCCATTCATCCATCAGCTATCAGGCGGAGGCACGCAACGCAACGCACGATTGACTCCAGGTCGAAGTTCTGTGACTCCTGTAGCCTCGTGATACTCTGAGCATCGATGTACAAAAGAAGTTGACACGTCACGTCTAAGTCTAAATTGGAAATACTTTGGTATCCTTTTTTATGCCTATTAGCATTTTATAACAGTACCAGTAGTTTTCGTAAGTTACGTTCAAAGTTAAGGTAGTGGATTGTATTATTCGTTACAACGGTTTACGTCGGAAGTGGTATCTACAATGGTTATCCCGACCAACAACAACAACAATACCAGCCAAATTCCAAGTTTTTGTTTTAAAAAAATCTGTCAGTAACAGCCTACTATTCTAAAATTGTCGGTCAACTTGAAAAACCTTTCTAAATACGATTTCTAATAAGTTGACCCCGAAGGTCGTTAATTACTGCATTATCAGCATCTTCCATAATATTAGGCCATTATCTGCCATAATAATAAGCTAACTAAATACAGACTTTGAGAAACTTTGAACAATGTTTAGTGGAAAGTGTAGAGAGCGTAGTAACGCCAAGTAGAACATGATATTGATTTAATTAAAGTGAATATGGGATTTATAATATAACAAAAATGGTAAGAGTTGATTTATTAATCCATGGGACTTAGTGCCCATTTACTATTAGGTATACAAAAGACTTATATAAAAAAAACCTATGAAAGTTTTAGATATGAAATCTGTATTAAGGTTTATGCGAAAATCACAACGAAGCGATTTATTCTCATTGTAAAAGCTTTAAAACATTTCGAACACTTGTGGCATTTCTCAGAGATCATTGTTAGATATAGGGAAGGAGGATATATTATGTCTCTATTATAGAACAAGTTTAAGAATGGTTTTACATTAATGTACCTTCACTATCAAACAGACAATTATTACTATAAAAAATGTCAATTCTAAAAAGTGCTTACAAATGTATACCTGAATAAGGCAGAGTGTTCTAAGCTAATGTCTTTGTTTGGAACACCTTTGCCAAATAAGTCAACAATAGACAATTTTCATTTCATTTCCTTCCATAAAATGATCATCAATGAACCAAACCAACAAACAGTTGCTTTTCAAATGCGTAAAAGTTCGAAACAGCCCCACTATTATGCAAGGCGGTCGTAAATCTGTCGCATGTAATCTGTGCTTTATGACGAGTGATGCATTACTGTCTTTGTTTGTTGAGGCCATAAATTGCAGTTTTTTTTCAACTGTCACAATCTCCTCCGAGTATATCCTCCGACTATTAGTTTTTAAGTTATTTTATTGTTCGATGGAGGTATGAGCGATTCTTGATTGCGTTTTAAAGGTTTGAACTCTCGTTTGTGGACGAAATCGTACTATTCATAGGACACAGGATTATTTAAAACCTTTCTTTAAAAATCGAACACGCAGTGGATCACCATAACACAACAAGATATTGATAAATCTACTATGGATTGAAGACGAGTGAGTCACGTGACGTTAGTGAATGTCACGAATAGTGTTCGGGGAAACACAAATATTGAATCATGGTCATAAATTACATAGAATCATACCTTTGCTTTTTATCTTACATATCAGCTTTAAGGTTTAAACATTTTATTGACATCCAATATATATACAAAGTCACTGGGGCACAATTGATTACTGCTAATACAACAAAAAGATAATGAACATCATGCTATTATAACTATATTATTGTATCTCCGAGATACACCGCGGCAGACGATCGTAAAGAATGGTTTCTTGTACTGTGACCTGTCAGTGCGAAATGAATACAATTTCTAACACGCCAGTTATGTTAATATAGCCATTCAGGCGTTCATAATCCTGACGTATTTACGTTCGTTACTGCACTCGCATTCTCATAAATCGTCGATCAACGTTTTTATTCAAATTAACATATTATAAGCATGGAATGTCAGTAAACAGCGTCTGCGGATGATTACGTCCATGTTGCGTCACACCCCTGGTTCCCACAGAAATAGAGTTATAAAACAATAAAGATACTCTGTAGCGTGCCTTCATATTGTATTCTTGGTCAGCTGTTACAAGCAGTACTAAGTTTTTTTTTGAAAAACTACGAGCACGTCAATACAATAGTTATTTTGTTAACCCCTCCAGCTAAGCTCAAAGCTAAGGCTTGTGTTTGGAGTAGGCAAATGTCAATAGTACAAAGGGGGAGAAACGAACCCACAACCTCCCGTTTTTCTGACCGATACTACCCATTGGGGCATTGCCTCTTATATCGACCTAATATTTTAGGGAGGATGATACAAGTGATAAAGGAGTGCGGTAGTTTTAATTGTTAGTGTGTTCAACTTGTATGAATAAGGCTCTTGAAAGACTGCCACTTGACTTAGGAAGAGAGAAAGTTGAAAGTCAAACCACATTATACATGAGGGTTAAGGGATATACAATTTAGTGGATTCTGACCCTTAATTGTTAGTGTACACCCAGGTCTAACTCATTTGTATGCTTGTACAAATGTGGGATTTAATAAACTTCTCATAGTGTGACAAGTACCTATGGAGGTCGATCACGATTAATTTTCTCATAGTTTTAATCAGTCAAACAATAGACCGATTGTCAACGAGTGACAATCCAGATAGAATTATCTGGATTGTCACTCGTTGACAATCGGTATAATGTTAATTCAAAGGCTTAAAAATTTTTGAACATAAACTATCCCTAAAGATTCGATATTTTCCGCGGCAATTAAAAATCTAATACATAATATTAAATTACTTTAAGAATCTCCAACTACCTGATGCATGTTGCTTACTCAATGCCCTTTTAATCGAATAAATTAAGTTTTAAGCAAAAACTTCTGCACACGACGTGTTCTGCATTTAATTAGCCCTGTGTTTAATTATAAAATTAATCATTCAAGCGAAATTCGACGAATTTTCAAAGCTTGTATTACATTTAATCTTCTTGAGTTTCAATGCCTCGAATATTCGCCTATCGCGAAATGTTTAATTTAATTTAAATGAATTAATTCGCTTAACCGGTTTTGTATATGGAGATCAATGAAATCCACATCAAATTATATCTGTTTTATGTATAAAGAAAAAAGATTTTTAATTAATTTTATTTTTAAAAACTTTTATTTGACAGATGGATCTTTTTAAAAGTAAACATAATGAAAAAAATATGTTGTCTTGGGTGATGTACCTGATTTCTTTACCACTTACTTACATTTATAAAAAAAATATGATCTTAAAACACCTTATAAATCAGATTAAGATAAATTCTAATATCGAACGTTGCACATGGCATTAAATCCAACGAGGAAAACTTTCATTGACTTCAATAATGCACGGTGCCCTATCGAATAATGTTATACCAGGAATTCACTCTGGAAAGAATGCGTGACCCTCCGTCTGTCTGGCCAGTGGGTCCACACGCCGTAAATCTGTCAGCACCCAACGTCTAACACCCGCCACCGAAGCCCTTATGTTATTCAAAGACGTTTTCGCAAACTTGACAAAAATCAGCTAATTTCGGGAGGAAAACAAAAACAAAGTTTATGTCAATTGGTTGAAGTTATGAATTGTTGGTATTGAGAAAGGAAGATGGATTCAGCGGACATAAATAATTATGGGAGATTTAAAATTTGAACAGACTACACTACACACCTAAAATATACCTAATGCTTAAGATGACCTATTTAACGAAGTCGAAATGATACATACCTATATGATTGGCACTTAGACAAAAGAAATAATCATTCTCATCATAAAATATGTGAGAATCGAACTCACGATCTCTCGGCTCGAAAGTCAAGGTCATTGTCCAAGTTACACCAATGAAAAACTTTTTCTTCAATGTCGAATTCTGAACAATTATATTTTTCGTCTTTTTATATTATAAATATGTTTATGTTTTACATCGTAGTATATGGTCGTCGCTTGTGGACAGTCACAAAATCACAGTCTTAGACTGACATAGTTTAAGACTGACTCATAGTCAGTTTTAAACTTTGTCTTAATTTAACGTGACTTAAGTTGAAAGTTTATGCTTTAATATTTAGTCAAATAATAAAGATTTAAGCAATTCTTTTCAATGTTCTCTGTATTTAGTTCTTGCTAACTTCGTAAAGAAACGGTTTTCTAGCCAGTGATGCAATATCACTTAGTTACCCTTAGCAAGTGCGCTTTTATGTGAATGCGTCTCAATAAATCAGTCACAAAGGCCCTACTAGAATTTATCATTTCGTTTGATAAAATAAAGTTTTTATTCAATAAAATCTATTGTCAATCTATACTTGTCAATAATAACATTTATATAGCTAGGTAATATAAAAGCAGAATAAAGAAGCTAATGACCTTACTTTAATTTTCAGAAAAGACTGAGAAGAGAGAACGAGCAATTGTTTTGTGGCGTCCAGTGAGCCCAGGCGTGATGTTAATGTGATAAGTGATGTCCAAAAATAATGAACAAAAGAAAAATTCACTGGAACAGCGTCGTGAAGAAGTGTCGACTGAGAGAAGTTCGACAAAACACTGTCGTTAGAGAAACTTCTCTAAATTTATTTTCTATCCTTTACATACCTAATCATTTTGAAAATGCTACTTAAATTGTAAGCTTTTAAAAGCGTCTATAAGTCAAAAACGCTTTACTGTAAAATACAATTAGAATAACAAATTGTTTTATATGAAGCCATACACTCACTAATTGAAGATAAAACATACAAAAATTATCAAAACCGGTATCCTCTACCTATTGGTAAAATTCCATTAAGCATGAATGCTATGGAATCGTACCCGTGAGTAATTTATTATCCAAACACCGTTTAATTAATCAGGTGTAAAATAAATTAACAAGTCAACAAGTACTTAACAAGTAAATTTTAACAAACGCAAACTTCAATTATCGCAATGACAACAGTCTAGTGTGGCAGTTAGCAAGCTCCGCCCACGCTACTAACGCCATCTGTTAGCCACTAGTCAAATGTGAAATGCATTCTAAACATTTTGAGGTTATGTACGATAAATAGGCGAATTTATTTTTAATATAGTCTTCGCAAGTATTTTCAATACAGAAAATTGAATGAAATATTTATTATCTAACAAATGATGCATGTATTATAACCTGTATCAGTTGACAAGTTGCCGAGAACACTTAAAAGTACAGACGGCTTGTCAACATCTTACAATGGATCTTAAAACGATTCCAAACAACAGATAATATAATCCGAGTTGATCAGTGTATAATATGTGTAATACAAAAACAGAAAACAACTTACCTTTCCCTGTTAGAGCACAAATGTTAATAAAATCGTAATTAAAATACACGCTGTACTGGATTGTGACTCAGATCACCTTCTCGCGCATAGAGCGAGCCGAAGTTAGCCGAAGTGGTTCGTGGCCCGTCCCTCGGGTCCGCCCCCGGCGCGTGACGGATCGCAATGACAGCAGACGCGCGAGACGCGTCGCATGTTTTGTTCGTGGCGAGATCGCGGAAACCGCGCGTTCCGTACGAAATTCGTAAACCGAACCGAATGATTTCGACTGTCGCACGACCAAAAACAAATGAACTTGGCTGTATACGAGCATGTTTGTACACCATATCAAAGACACAAACTTTAAAAAGTTATTGAACTAAAAGCTAAGAATTTGGCGCGCAATTTTGACAGCTTAGAAACTAATTTTTTAAGTGAAAACTTGTGCATCTGTGGTTCATATTCGATACTTTTTATTATTTTTGGAGGTTGTTTAGTGCCTTGATTTAGTTACTTGTGCTATATTGAGGAGTAAATAAATTATTGGGAATAAAGCAATAAGAAGGTGGGTGACAGGGCTGTAACCGGTCTGCGGAGAGATTTAAATCGTCGAGCAGGTAAGTCGGACAATGGGCATGGGGGCACGATTCGCTTAATTAAACATGATAAATAAAAACAACATGAGCGCACTGGCCATCGGACATTCAAGATCGCCGAGACGTTTTTACTTTTTTTGTGATACTACACACGTTTTCTGCTACCGAAGTAGATAGGCGCTTTATTAGGATCACTATTGCTGAAAAAAATATACATTGTGATGGGGTTTGTTGTGTTTGCATGCTGAACCATTTATAAAAAAAATATCAATTACCTACTTACGAAGAAAGCTAAGTATGGAATAAAAAAAATATATTACCTATTATGTTACTTAATGTCAATATTGTTAGAGGAAAATGATTTTTTTACGTAAATTCATTATTACTTATTCATATACACTTATATGAAATAAATCAAACTAAATATTTGAATTTTATGTACCTATCACTTTTGTATATATACGATATCAGTGACATAAT
>DWTF01000339.1:0-12788 GCA_018250225.1 Udranomia kikkawai
CGGAAAAAATATTTTGTGGGTGACATATACCTGAGTCCTATTAATACTAATCTAATTCATTTTATTAATCCCGCTTAATTTAAATTTCTCTTAAATACTTGTTTTTTTTAAATTCATTATTTAAAAATACACGATGTAGAGCATGGTACATCGATCTTTAGCTCAAATTCTGTTTGAATGCGTTTGCCTATAGGCCGGAGTGACCGCTTATTAACTTGCCTGAATGATCTTGGTATCCAAAAATAAAAAATAAATAAACAAAAAAAAATAAAAGAATGCCGTTTGTAAAAAATTAAAAAAAAAATATATCATAAAAAGCCTATTCGTTACCATATCAGATTCTCTCTAACCGTTATCGTCAGGTCGTCTCTAATTTCGCGTCACGAAATCTTGACACTTGATACCAAATCGATTAACCCTAAACAAAATCTGATATTCTAAGCAACTGTATTAAAATATCAAAGATATTCTTTTGTTCCACCCTTGTTAAATCTAATTGTTTCTATAATAAGTTGGAGTCTGATTGCTTAAATTTAAAATTCTCTTTACTGAGTTCTTTATTTCTTTTGTTATTTCCATGCTATCCCTTTTTAAATAATAGGGGCATAATGTGTTAAATAACTTGTCTGATATGTTCTGATCTATACGGCTATTAAACAAATTTTAGAGACGAAATAAATCATGCCTACAGCAGAGGTACATATTTACCACGCATATAAACAGGAACGTAAACACTCTGTCTAAGGGAAAAAGCCACCGCAATCATCTGTAAAGTGTACAAAGAGTTCACTAACACAACAATACAAGTTAATTTGTGTACATAATCGGCAATCTATCGCAGTTTAGCAAGCAGGACCTCCGCGGCGACAGCGCCTCGGGAGACGTTTCTCTCATTATTACGGAGTCTGTTATTGCCCCGTAAGATATCTAACAGTACCGGGCGAAAATTGAGCGTCCGAATCAAGTCATTGAACCGAGACCCCGACCGTTAGACGAACCGATTCGGATCTAGCAGGACGGGCCCTTTCCCTCCCACTTACACCTATTTTTTGTTCACGAAAATGCGCTACGATTTTTTTTATTTGGAACCATTTTTGCCGGATACTTTCTAGGTAGTTTGTAAGTAGGTATATAAATTACTTATTAGCGTCACAATATATTGAATATCGATGTTTAATAGACATCAAAAATTAGAGTTTGGTTTTGAGCTTCAAGTTCAGATCGTTCCCTGGTCAATGATTTTAGACATGCCTATATGACAAAACTTTATTTAAACCAACATTTTTGCTGAATATATCCTAGGTTATACTACCTAAGATAAGTAGGTGATATAAACTATAAAGACAATATACTGAATATCCATATTGAATAGACTTCAAAAATTAGACTTTAGCCATGAGCTTCAAACTAATCCGCGCTCAATAGTTTTAGGCATCTACGACATTTCATTCACCATTTCATTCATTGATAGACATAATAGTAAGAGTCATGGGCAAAACCCCAAACTGCGACCCTCTTTAGTTGTAAATACATATATTGCAAATATTTTGTGATATATCTACAATATAGTTAGTTGATTATTTTACTTTCTATACGTAAACATATATTTAAGTTTTATCTAATGGTAATATAAAGAGTATTATTTAATCCCAGCCAACGTATCCCGGATGAAGAATTTTTGCAGCAAAGTGTGCAAGAATCTTTTTAACATTGACACGTTGGTTTCGTAAAATGTTTTTTAAACTTTTAAAAATATTTTTTGGAGTAACCATTAATTTGAAACCATTAAAATAGAAGGTAATATGAATTTTTAACCTGTCTGTAGAATAATCTGTTCTCTGGCAGATGATTTCTCGCGATACCGTTATTTATATATATTGTCTTAATTAATGTTAGTACGTTTATTGAGTTTTGTGCTGGCTGGTAAAAAATAGGAGGCGATTACTCTCTCATATTATCATCGAAACCGAAAAAATCTACGTCTCTAACTCAATTTATAAGTGTCCAAATACCCATAATTTTAGAAGTGTTAATTTTTATACCGGCATGAGTAAGGGAATTTTTTTTTCAAACACACAACTTTTGCTGAGAACACAAACAAAATACAAAATTTTCGATGGTAAAAGATAACAAACGTTCGGGGACTCTAAGCAATATACAGTAGCAATAAGAATCTGGGAGTGAAAACACATATTTTAGAGGAATTTCGATCTTGAAGTTTGTATTCACCACGTAATATTACAGAATGCAGATCTCGCTCGATACAAAGCTTATCAATTATCTATATAAATGTTACCACGAATGTTATCTGCTATTTGTAACAAATGTTTCGTGGTGGATACGTAGAGATTAACTTGTAAAGCACGGTCTTGCAGGAACCAAAATATCTCTAGATTTATTGGTGTTGATAAAACGAGAAGAGAGTTATCTATCGCGCTTGGTTCCGACCACAATAATTACTATTAACACTCTGTCAGGTGAACCATTATTGTGTGTTTATCTATTGTATGGTAGAGTTCACAACAATCGGAGAGTTCATCAAATAGTAAAAAGATAGAATTTTGTTTACTTTGAATCTTTTATCATTATGTCTTGTATTGTTTATAAGGTTTTTAGAAAAGTCTTGAAAGTAAAGAAATGACAATTGCATTTGTTGCACTAGACAGAATCAAATACACCATTTATAAACTGTATTTTTTATAAATAAAGCTCTATATGCTACGGTGATATATGGGTACTTGACTCTCTCTCTCTTTATTTATAAATAGGAAAGACAATGTGATTTATCAATCAATCAAGCGCATTTTCGTATGGGTAAAATACATTGATTTTTTTATTATTATTTCATATGTCTAAATACATTAAAATATTACGTTATTAAACATCCAATTTCTTCTGGATACGCAAACATATTCTATGTGTAGAGTGACATGTTTGTAAAATAATAAGTTATTGTATTAGGTATAAACTCGTAAACATGTTTATTGAAATACTGTAGACGACCTTAACGCCTGCAACGTTAAAGTAAAACAAGTGCAGGTTGCCGAGATATATTATATAAACTGCGAAATCAATTGTATTAGTTTTGTCTTAATAAAGGTTAGATATTCGTCAAAAACTTCTTCAGATTTCCCTCCGAACGATCCCCGGATCCACATGATTAACCTCAACAGAAAATGGCTTATTGAAAGTAGATATCCGAAGGATGTAATTATCAAAGAACAAACATCAATTTGCATGTTTGTTTGTTTCTCTCAACGCAAACACAAAACGCAAACAATAAAAACTGTCAAAACATGTCTTAACTTAACTTTCTGTGATAGATAATTGCGCGTAAAACTTTCGAGCCTGCGATCGCGCATTAATCAAGGAGGCGCGTCTAGACAAAATGCAGATAGCCAACGCAGGCGGCGATCAATAAACGTATTCGCTGGGAACGAACAGCGTATTTCAATAATCGTTGACGATCTCTCCCATCCCGAGCCGAGACACACGTCTGTTAGAAAGCTGAAGGATTTCTTTTTGTTCGCAGCTTTTACTACGCGTTATAACAGTTACCGTCGACCGTTCGTCGTGCCGTTAACGTGAATCTGCTTATTCATTGGACACTTCACCTCCAAACGTCTAACGTCTATTAAATTTCCTCATTCGTTGCAAGCCAATCTTGGAGTTGTGTGTTGCTGGCTTTGTACGCAAGGATTTTAAGTACATTTCAATTACCAACAAATTTAACATCGCCTTTCTTTAGTTAAGTATTTCGCGCGAATTTTGGCCTTTAATAAACATCATATTTTTATTTAATACGAAAAAGATGTCATGTATAAATATGGGCATAATTTTTACCACCAAGTATTTCAGCATTGTTCCTCATAAGTACAATGCATTCGGCCAATAAACTTAAATTGGCTGGTCTTTGTAATTAACTCTCTGTATGTAAATGGCGTTATTAAACGAATAGTTACCTGTAATAAATTAATAGGCACTAATTTAATGGCGTTTTCGACACCAAATAGTGCATCTAAGATAATTAGCTATTGCTTCCGCCTGCACCTCGATTCGCAAAATGTATGTACAAGCGTACCTAATCCATACTTCCATACTAATACTAAAATACGAAAGTATTTGTGTTTGATTCATTTTAACGCTAAAACTGCTGAACCATTTAAAGTACTCACATGATAAAATTTGGCATATCTTGGTAAATTCTTTTATCATAACTCTATCTTTGCGATCAAAGGAAGAACGTACGACAGTATTCTAAAAGAAATCCATCATTTTTTATCCAGAAAATCATCCCCTAAGGGAGTGTATGTTTTTGGGGAATCGCCCAAGGTTCTGTTTTCTATACTTAATAATGAGGACAATGCCGTACAAACCTAGTAAGACTATGTGCGTGCTCGTAAGTCAGTACGGTATATCTGTATGTTTCATAGTACTATGTGTAACGTTGGGCGCGGTCGAGAATAAGTTAGATGATATTATCAAAAAAACAACATTTTTACACGCACTTCTTATACTTCAGGGGGTACGTTAAGCAGTCGGATTCAATTGTTGCCAAAAATAGCTATTGTTTGACATTGTCCATGTGCGGGCTCGATAATTTCCTAATAAGTGTATTTCTAATCACTCCTGTTGAGTGATTAGAAATACACTATATAACCCCAGGAATTCCCACAAATAGTCCAATAATCAGATATAATAAAACGAGAGCATAATGATGGGCCTAATTTAAGTTAGGTCAAATACTTCGTTAATATTTTTTCCTACCATTAGTTAATTCACTTTTTAACTAAATTATCATGTACTTTTGCATCTTTACTTGGAATTTAATTTGTAATTAATAGCGCGGAAGCGATACTAACCTAATTGCATAAATGCCATAATATATGCCACTGCAGGTGTACTCTAGTGTCACAATGAAACAGACTTGATAGTCCATTTTTAAAACCAAAACTTGTCATAGATACCATAAATCCATATAATAAATCTATATTGGCAATAACAACCCTTAAATCGAAAACCGATTAAAAAATCCGACCTAAAAACATTAACTGCACTTCAGTACGGCAAAAAAATAAACATGAAAAGCGAGCTGACGTCAAAAAAGCTTCAGGATTTTCAGGGCATGTTTGTTATTAAGGGGAAAGTGTGCTGCATGCTTTTATGCACGGGCCGGGTCGGGAAACTGGGTCAGCTCACTGTAAGGACTTCAGCTAACACTGCCACGATGACCTAGGTCAGGTCACTGCTGAATTATGCTGCCTACCAATCGATACAGGCCGAGTATTTGCGAACTCATCCTAGTTGCGGATTGACGGTTTAAATATTACAGTGAGAAATGAGGTTGGGGAGATTTTTGTTAGAATGCTTTTGTTTTGGTTACGTTTGAGACGTAAATATGATTTCTTTATTGACTTAAGACTTAGAATATCGTATATTAATTAACTTCGGGTGCGATTTCTTTATTGCCCTTGAGTAATACGAGTACTGTATAACTATTTTGAAAGAAAGCAATAATGATAACAAAATCCAGTGACATATAGCAAGTAAGTTACAGACATATTTTAAATTCAGTAAGTAGAGTCACTACTATCAAATAATATAAAAATAGCAGAGTTTGAACATCACAATGCCAGTTGGATATACCCATTATTTATAACCCATTATTTATTTATCTACTCAAGGTCATATCTGACATCCTCCCTTTAAAAGTAAGATTAAAGATCAGCTCTATATATACCTATTTATGTTATGGTTATTGCTATCGATCGGTGCAAATTGACTGATGCATTATAGCCAATGCATCATTTCATCAGTAAGCGACAGAAATTTCAGCTAAACTTTAAAATTAAATGAACTAAAATTATTTCTATTTACCTCAGGACATAAAAAAGGACTTTAAATAGCTTTACAATACAACAAATAACAAATTGTGCCTTAAAGAATTCCTTAGATAAACCCCTTAGGTGTATATACACCTAATAAGTATATACTTATCAAAGTCCTGTTTGCTGAAAACAAACATGAAATTTTATAGTTTTGTATCGGGTTGAGCCCATTTCGGATGATGGATTTCAGATAAATTCGCTTCAGATAACAATTGCTCGCGATAAGCGACGCGACAGTTTGATCTGTTACGAGAACAACCAAGAGGGGAGCGCGGTTGATAAATATTGAGTGATTTTCTCAAACCCCATGAGAACTGTGTAGAATGATATCATTATCACAAACTCATTAGTACAAAGGTACATTTAAAAAAGAAAGATTGTCGTTCTACGAGTAAAATTGTAGTGCGAGGCTCTGGTCTGAGTACTAGACGTTTTTCGTTACAGGAGAATTATATAAAAAGAAAATCTTTCATATGAATAAATTATCTGAATTAAAAAAAACAGTATTCATTATATGATGGATGTTATATAATAAATA
Organism: Udranomia kikkawai; assembly: GCA_018250225.1. Lineage (NCBI taxonomy): Eukaryota > Metazoa > Arthropoda > Insecta > Lepidoptera > Hesperiidae > Udranomia > Udranomia kikkawai. The sequence continues at coordinate 6,427 of DWTF01000339.1, forward strand.
ATAGTAAATGGCTATTATTTTAGACAATCATGATAATTATGTTGTTTTCAAAACAGGTTTATATATATTGGAGTAAGAATTTTGGTATAAGAAAAGCTCATCATAACCATAAAGGTTATAGAACAACAAACCTAAAAGAGATTCAAAATGGTACCCCTAGTACCTCGGATTGAGATCACATCATAAAACCAATCCCTGTTCCAATTTTAAATTGGCCATGCACCCAGGACGCAGCGATGTTGCGTGTTTTCCACGATTCACTTTTGAAACTTTCTAACCCTGTGCCGAGCGAAGCGGCAGGGAGGGGCGCGCGCGGGTGCCAGAGAGAGGGTACCGACCTCATTGCCCATTGCCACTCCTCCCGCCGAGGCGGCAGGCCATTTTTATTAAAAATACTTCCGACTCACATACCGCGCGCGGATTTGTTCATTCGACGTCCTTTAATTCATCTACAACTCTAGTAACGCAACAAAGTGGACAATATTTTGGACTTATTATTTAGGTCGTTTTACTATTTATTTTTATTAAAAAAAATTGGAACAGTGTACAAAAGTGTGAACTTATATAAAAAAAATATATCAGTGCGCCCCGCGGTCTATTTTCCGTGCGGACTCGGCGTGCGTTCGGTTGCGAAAAGTGGCGGAGTTCGGGCATCTCCGGCGGCGGTCGCCGCGAGGAAGGCGTCCTGCCAACCCCGCCCGCGAGCAACAGAGACGGAGCACGCTGCTGACATGGCGACAACACGAGTGGATTGATGTTTTTCACGTGGAAAACTCATCCCTCCAGCATATCCATGTTAAGGTCGGTGCAAAAGCTGTATGACATAAATTTATTTAGGGCATCATGCCCTACGTACTGCTATGTCGTCAATGTTTTTTTTTCAGCAAGTTATCTCAAATCTGACTTCTAATTAACAGAAAAAATCTTTAATGGGGTTATCCTTATTATTTATTCCATGTATTATTTATAAAGTAAATATTCGTTGTTCGATCGAAAACAAAATGAAACATATTTTTTATGAATCATCTGAGGTTCAATGCGATTTACGTTAAATAACCGGCTTTTACCCCAACTCGTTCCAAACAGCTAAGTTCGAACCGTATCTTAATCTTCCCTGCGATAGATCTGTTACATCTAAAAAATCTGATAAAACGCCCACCCCGATAGATGTAAGTTACATGCGAACACAATCATAAGGGATTCAGTTGCAAAACAGGAAATCAATAAATTTCAATAAATCAATATTTTACCGTGCACCCTGCGCTGAATATATCCGCTGCCGCCATTTCGATGATGACGACGTATTTTTTGTGAGAGATATTCGAGTCGCGGAGCGAGTCGGTGTTCGCGGCGCGGGGTTGCGCCGTCAGTCGTCGGGCGAGCGGGGTGCGACGTAAACGCGGACTCAGACTATGGCGGAAGGGCTGATCCTCATTCCCATAAAAGGGTCGAGTTGATTGTGGTGCAGATACGTGTGGTATGTTCCCTTATGTTAGTGTTGTGATGTAATTATTCCCGAACAGTTCTTATCTCGCGGTATCGGTCGAATTAGTGTGGATATTGTAGGTAATAATGCCATTGTGATGACGTAATGTAACGCGCTCGACTGGGTGCGTAGTAATAATTCGTGCGCCCGTTTATGCCGCGATAACATAGTGGTCAGCACCTGTGGATGTGGAACAGATATGTTTTTGAGCTTAAAATTGATTTGTGTTTCGTCCAATAAGATTCCAATAGGAGATTTTTTGGATGAAAAATTTGATGATCGCGTTAAATAATTTGTTATGTTTAAATTAAAGTGAAATTTTGTTTTTAAAATGTGAATCCGGTGAATCGGTTGCAGTAAGTGGCTGGTGCCGTCGTATAGGTACATAGCTGCGTTCTGTTACACGTAGAATGTTTTTTCCTACTGCAGTGCGCCGATGCACGGACTCGCCGCCCGCCGCTAGAGGCGCCCTCGATTTTTTTAACCTTGATTGAAACTACGAGGTATCTACTGGATACATAACAACCAGTTATAATCATAATAAAGTCTCTTAGGAACCACTGTTATTGAATTAAAATATATTAATAAACTTGTATCTATAGTTTAATTCTATTAAAAATTTTATGCGCTACATTTTTGTGACTCAGTGTGGTTAGTTCTTATACTTTAATTGTATGAATTAAGCTGATTGTTTAAATCATTTAATTTTTTTCGTTTTTAATACAAAATGAATCATAATCAAATAAAAAGTTTATTTTGGAAACACGTGGGTCAAAAGTAAACTTAAAATATTTTAATTGCTTCGCTTATAACCTTAACCTCTTTTATCTTGAATTATGTAGAGTTTTTTAAATATTATCCTGTCTTTTTCTGGTTTAATTGGAGAAAGTGTCACTAATAATTGCGTCCAATCTTAGTTTGATTACAAGAAAAATAATAAATCCATAATTCGTCGCGTGCTTGTCATGAGGATACAGTAATAGCGTGACCGAATAACTACTGGTATGGAAAATGCTGTAATAATATAGAGCAATTATTTCTCACTATCGTGAATGGAGAGAAAATCAAGACATCCCTCAACTCTCTGTTTCAAATGAATCAAATACGCATATTTTTATAGAATTTTACTGATCTTAGCCTAATGCACAATTAACCATAACGTATTGTACGACCAGTCTCATTTGAAATACCTGATAAATTATAGTTTAAAATAAATGTTTTCGTCCTTTATCGTTATGATTTAATTTCTTTCCAGGTCCCCCTGCGCCCGTCACACAAAAAGCACTAACATTATGAAACAATTAAAAATGGCTACAAAGTAAACATTACCCATTGTTAAAGTTTTGTTGTATTGTTCATGGAATATGAGAGAATACTTATGTATACATCATTGAGATATTGTTAATGCTTTAGCTAATAAGCTTGGACTGGTAAAAATCATATCTTCCAAAGACGGAATAAAAACAGTGAAAGATGGCTACGCAAAGATTTTGTTTGCGGTGGAACAACCACCAATCAAATATGTTGTCTGTGTTTGATCAACTTCTACACGCTGAGACGTTCACTGACGTAACTTTGGCCGTGGATGGCCAATTGCTTAAAGCACACAAGATGGTTTTATCGGCTTGCAGCCCATACTTTCAAGCCCTCTTTGTCAATCATCAAGAGAAACATCCGATTGTTATTTTGAAGGATGTACCGTACGCAGACATGAAGAGTTTATTAGACTTCATGTACAGAGGGGAAGTGAGCGTTGACCAAGAGCGATTAACTGCATTTCTAAAAGTAGCCGAGAGCCTTAGAATTAAGGGCCTCACAGAAGTCAACGAAGAGAAGTGTGATATTCCAGCTCTGACAAACTCATTAATCCAACAACAACAAACCGGCGTGACTCCACATACGCCTCCGCCCCAACTACACAGAATTCATCCGTATATGAACCAAAAGAGGCCGTCATCTGGGATACCAAGCGGGGGCGCACCGCCTAATCTGCTAATGCCTTTACTGGGCAACGCCCTCATGCAACCGAAGCGGAAGCGCGGCCGACCAAGGAAACTGAGTGGTAGTTCAAGCGATGCTCTGAACACGGCTGCCAGTCCTCCGGGAGAATTTATCCCGGAGTCTGCTTCTCATGCACCTGCCAACAGGGCGGGGGATCAACTGATAAGAGGCTCACCAGAAATGTTGGAAGTGAAACTATCAATGGATGGATTTAGTGCTGAAGATGGGGCGACATCTGGCGGGGAGGACGCGGGAGAAGCTCTCATGATCGATGAAGGCGACGACGCTCAGTCCAACGAAGCTCCAACATCCGGCAAAGACTCTGAATCCGCAGGTACGTCTTAATTATATTCACTGATGATCTTCAACGAATTGTTACAATTTAAATTAATTTATGTGTAGATTTTACTATATTTCTAGATTTTGTGAAACAATTAGTGTTTCCGTTACAAAACTGTAAAGAAGATTTGTATAAAGCGTGATATTACGGATGTATGAGTTTATGTTTTATGGTCGCTTATCTTTTGTAAATATTTTAATCTTCCTTTCCATTGATCTAACACTATGTGACGAAATATAGAACATAGAATATTAGATATTAAAAAGAAAAGCTAATGGGATATAAGCTTTGAGGTTAGGAATTTCAAGTTTATGTGAGAAGTGAAGTGTTTGATATATATAATTATCTAATATCATAATGTATTCAATTTAAATGAGCAAGGGGTAAGTGATGCAAACCTATCAAATTATTTGATATTTTCAAGAAACAAATGCTTATTTCTTCTACAATACGAAAGTTAACTATTGCTTGCTTTTCTGCTTTCGGGGAGAGCTATTAGAGGAATGGCCAGGGGCAATTTTGGTGTGGTAATGGTTCGAGTAACTTAATTTCACTCTATTAACTTCTTTAAACAAATATACATTATTCGTAAGAAAAGGGAAAACAAACAAGGCTTATTCCCAATAGCTTTCCTTCATATAAAGCAAAATTGGAAATATTTTAGTTTTGTATTTTTGTTTGATAATAAGACGCTATAATATTTCCAATATTTTTTCATATTTATTAAATACGAAATCGTCAATAGTGTAAGTGCATTAAGAAATGTAAACCGTAACATTTCAGATACCGAAAAACAACTAAAGGAGGAAACCCAACCCCAATATCCATCGAACGGTCCAGTTCTTTCCATCGAAAACGGATCCATAAAGCAGGAGCCAGCTAATGACGTTGTTGATGAGTATAATGAACCCATCGAATACAAATATAATCCGGATAGAAGTCGCGAAAACTCAAATTCTCGGGAAGGTCCACTTAAAGAGACCGATGACAAAACCAGACTAGGTCGTAATTTAAAGCCAAAGAATAGTAAAAAATTACTACCCCAAGTATCTAAATTTAGAGCCCGAAACCTATTCAATCAGCTCTCAGGCCTATCTAACTTAAACCCCGCGCTTAACAGTTTTGACAAGTTTCCCCCTGAGCCTGTGTTGATGCCTGCTCTTGCAACACAATTGTTTGCAGCAGAGTTAGAACAAAATAACCTCAACATGGCCAACAACGAAGTATCAGACTTAACGCAAACTAATTGGGAACATCGCATATTCCCCTCGCCCATTAGGAAAAATAACATAGGAAATGTGGGCAGTTATCATGAGGAAACAAACGAATCCGTACGAGACTACTGTATCAAGGAGGGGGAAAATGTGTTTAGGTGCAAAATATGCGCCAGAGTGTACACTCACATCAGTAATTTCTGTCGACATTATGTCACTTCTCACAAAAAAGATGTTAAAGTTTTCCCGTGTCCAATCTGCTTCAAAGAGTTTACACGAAAAGATAACATGATCGCGCATTTGAAAATCATACACAAGAATCAACCGAACGCCAATGAACAAATGGCTAAACAAGAGTCTTAAACAAAAATGGTTAAATTACTTACACGTTTAACTTAAATATATATTATATAAAAGATCTGATTTTAAGTGTAAGTTTATTAAAAATTCATATTAAAAGTAAAATAGAATTTGAATTTTTAAATAGTGGGTAAAACGTAGATTGCAAATGAATAGGCGTTCGAGCTCTAAGTTTCACGACTATAATCATAAGTTTGTTGATATTAAACGGCGTAGGAGTCGTTTGTTGTTATATTTATCTATTTATTTACGTTGTTCCATTGTTTCTCAGAGTGCTGAACTTCGAAGAGATTTATAAAATTCTATAATTTACTTGTTATTTTGCACTCACTTTGTTACTTAATTTTATTACTTACAAAAATTTCAGGGTACAAAGTAACTACTCATGGTGATCGTTAATTCAAAAGTAGTCTATTTGATTACACGCAATTCTCATTGAACTGAATTAGTTAGTATAAGTTATTTAGGGGTTATTTTTACAATTTTACCAATGGCGTGGCCTTTTTGTAAATATTGAAAATTCTTTATATTCGACAGAGTATATAGTATTTCAGTGAAGAGGCTATTATAGGCTACAAAAAGGCTTATCAAACGCCATTATCAGTAGTGGTGTGAAATGCATTTTTCATTTAACTTGCCTTATTAGTGATCTTAGATGTTTAATTTACAATTATAACTTCTCCGAAGTTAAACTCAACACGGGCTATGATTTTTTTAATATCTAGATTTTTGTTAGGATTAATTTAAAATAGTTTATCATTAAAAATTTTAATGATTTAAAGGTTAGGTATTTAGATATGAGTGTCTAGAATAATGGATAAAATTTTTAGCCAAATCGGTTCAATAGTTTTGAGCCAGTGCTTCCCCGAAATTTTGAAAACATAGTTTTGAGAAAAACGCATTTAAAGATTTGACAATAGATTTTTTATAAAAAAAATATACTTACATTAATCAGCTATGC
>DWTF01000340.1:0-12785 GCA_018250225.1 Udranomia kikkawai
TATACATTTAGATCGACAAAAGACGAGTTAAGTTCTTACTCAAAGGAGAATATAAAGCTATTGTGGCTCAAACAAAGCGTTACTAAAGCTATCAAAACACAGACATTATACTCGGGATCATAATGGACTAGACCCCAATTTCGTGATTATGTCGCGACCCGGGCGTTTTATTGACCATCTCATAGAGATGTCTAACGAAGAGTTGATAGTTGAAATTGTTAAAACGTTAACGTAAGCTGTTTTTGCTACGTTTTACTGTTAGCAACGTCTACTGCTTTGCCTGTTTTAAGTTGTGAAGCTGAATTAATAGTAAATATCCTACTAATATTATACATCTGAATGTGGTTTGTTATGCTTTTACGCCAATACTACTCTACCGATTATCATTAATGTAAAAAGGATGTACAAAATTTTACGTCCGTTTAAATACCTCTAGTATTTAGTAGTACCTACCGTTTAAATGCTTTTTATTTTAAAAAGTATAGTTTCAATATATCTTTATTGCGAATTATTTGTTTATTAACTGACGTTAAAAGCACAAATTTACACACAGGACAGGCATATTTAAAATGATTTAACATGAAACTTTATGTGACAGACCAAATTCTACGTGGGTGAAGCCACGGGAAAATGCTAGTTGTTTCATAAAATACCACTGTGAGCCTTATTGAGGGATAATATTGAATATTTGTGCGATGGGTAGTTACTAGTATTTTCTCTGTTGTGTGTTAAATTACCTACTTGTAATACACTAGAAGTATTTAATAAATATTTCAATTACGAAACTCTGAAATTTGTAAACTAATGAAAAATGTATTCACGACATCAAGCGCATCTCCACGTTCATTTTTTTACTTTGCACTGCACCTTTGTGCAGATAGTTCACAAAATTATCCGTTATACAAAGTACTTTTTTCATAGCGTATGAAATATTTGAAGTTTTTTTTCCTTTTAAGATCGTGATTGTATCACATAACGGTAGCGAATGTAGGTAAAACATTTACTGCGGAAGGAACCACTAAGCGCGGGTTATCCCCGGCTTACCCTCAGGGTAGCAAGGGGTGACTTAATTTGATGTGTGAAGTCGTGACAACTGACGAGAGATGGTATTGGCTAAAACTCACCTTTACTGAAAATATTTCTTTACGTGATTTTAGAGTTCAGATGTCTTTGTCTATTTTTCCTCTCATGTTGTTTTGAAAAGGGTGAAGTATGTAGGTATATTTTTATGCAGGGATCCAGTGCAAATCTTGTTAATAAAAGTCAATGTAATTCTAATATAGTCGTTCATATGAGTAGGCTGATTTACGGCTACCAATATCCAATTATTCTTTTATATTCGATATACGAGTATGTGTGGTATGAACAAAAAGAGATGTGAAACGGATATGTAGGTACCTGCTGTTGGGTTACGCTAACCTAGGGTAGGTTTGATTCTGTCATTCTACTAGCATCTTGCCTGAAAAGTGGGTACAGTGAAATACTTTAGTTAATATTAGTGACGTGAGGGTAGAGGGAATCGATCTCAGTTCTTGAGTGAAGCAGCATGGGCATTCTGTTCTTTGCAACCAGTGCAGAAGGAGTAGTTGGGTTCCAATACAGCGTAATTACAGTGTGGTCTATTTAAGTGATAGCTATAGTGTTGTACTGAGTAAATTGTTGGAGTTTTAACCTAATTGCTGCGCAAAAAACAGGTGACGATATTTATCTTACCTAATGTCTGCATTTATCAAAGTGTAATGTAAAACCTATATACATATATAAGTAACCCTATTTGAAACAATACAATTTGGTGGAGACAACTTAATAGTGCCATCAAAAAACAAGTGTTCTCTGTTGCTGTTCTATTAAATCCATCATAAAACATGCAGAACAAATGGGTGTCGGACGCAATCAGCGTGATATATGCACTAACATCAAAACGTAAAACCCTCTGCATTTAAATAACTCAATAAGCGCAGTCCACTGTCAAATTACTTGCAATACCATAGACAACCCCCGAGTAATGAGCACGCATGCCGGCGTCGGAGCGAGCAAAGTGACAATAACGCGATTTCTTTAAATCACAAATGATGAACAATGACGGCGCGGCTCGTGTCTGTTGCGATCAAAATGAAATGTAACCGTAAATTGCACTTTTGTTGCAGATAAGGGCGGTAGCGGTGTGGGAGATACGCGGTAGCGGTTCGGTGAGTGTTTCTTGTTATAAATATGAATATCAAAGGCCAGTCAGAACGTGATGATGAGGGTACTACGCCCATTGAGTATATTTAGAAGATTATTCCGATTCATCGTCATGCGTATACCTATGCGTTTTGTCTTTGGAATTTCCGAGGAATCTAATGAAAGTAATGAAGAAGAATGAAGTTCTATTCTTCGTTTATATGTGCCAGCATCACCATTCCAAAGGAAGAATAAAAATAAAATTGTATCTTATTTACTTCATACTCTCCGATATAGTTGTTGTCTAATATAGCTAAATAAAAAACTGAATCTGTTTGATAGAAACATTGTATTATAGATGGGTAATGTCATGTCACATATTATTTGAAATAAAATAAAATTTATCCTATTAATAATTACTTTTTATCGCAAACACGTAGCATCTCTGTCCGTACACTTCGAGCCTAAATCAGGGGTGCGCAACCCCACTTCATTAGGGCGCCCTCCGAATTGCAGCGCACGTGTGCCGCGTACAGAACATGGTTGGTCACCCCTGGCGCTGCCACTGATGCCGTAATCCATTGCGGGTTGGCCTCCCCTGCTTGATTTCGTTTCATTACAATTTTGGTAAGAAGCATTTTAGCTTTGTTTTGTGTTTCTTTTTAATATGTTAATATTCCGTTTAAATTATGTAAATTTATACGAACATATATTTTTGTGTCAAATAAATAGAAAATCGCTTTTTATTCAAATACGTTGTTCAATCATGGATTTTATCTAGAATCATTTTCTCAAATAATATTAGAAAAATAAAAGTCAGTTTCCTGTTTACTGGCCAAATAAGACTAGGGTTGAAGAAATACACATGAGCAGATCCTCGAACAAAGAATGCACTCAAGAAACAAATATCTCTTACCCTCAAACCGCTCATAACTTCAGAAGAGTATTTCAGTCAAGTTTAAGAAACATTTTTCGACTTTACGTTTCAGCCAAAAATATTCGACTGAAGTAGACGTCAACCGTACAAATACTCGAAAACGGTTCTCTGAATTTGTCTTTTTAGTTAATAAGAAAGAGTGGCACAATGGAGGTAATTATTACCCTTTTACGATAATGAAGGTAACCCTTGAAGGTCAGCAGCCATTACGCAAGTGGTTGGTATTGCGTGCAAGCAAAGAAACCAGAGCTCCTCGGATCCCACGTGAAGCATTGTCTCTTAGAATCCTTTGTTCCGATAAAATATTCGTCGCTTAAGTGATGAAAACGAAAAACCTCCAGAATTTTTTATCAGCCACAAGTAGGGGTCTCGTTACGCTGGTCACCCGTCCCTCCAGACACGAACGTCACACTTAGTGGAAATTAGTAAAATTATAGCCAAGTTGACTTGCAATTTTGTTATTTCATATTTTTTTTAATAAATATTCGAAAGTCAAATTATATTGCTTGGATATATTTCATTATCATTATGAAGTGACATGAGTTAAGGGATGTTTTCAAGACTGAGTAGCTAAGTATGTGGATTGTACTAAGATTAACCTACTATACTGATAATACCTAACAATCAAAATTCGAAGTTTGAATTTCATGTTTATCCAGTTCATTTCTACTTTATTCTTGCTGTTGCAATGCTGTGTCATGATGTACCAATTAACTTACATCTTCTGTTTATTTCATAAAGTTTAACCCCTCTCTTGTTTACAACTAGACATTAGTAATTACTCAGAGCTTTAGTTATACCTTCCTACTGCCCTTAATACTGTTAACGCATATTTATTAATCAACCAGTCATCACCATCTTAAAGTGCATTAGTGTGTCTGTTTTAGATGGTTTTACCCTTCTTAAGTTTCTCTAGCTGCTCTTCGTACTAGAACGAACATTCATCTTCGTGAAAGAATCTCCCTTGCTGCGATTACTGACCTGACTCAATGCTTTAAGTTTAGTGTATTAAGATCATATGGGTTTCTCGCGTCAACAAAATTTATATATCTTAACGCTTTGATTTACATAACTTGAGGACATAAAACACAAATCGAATTTTGCCTGTAACATTGGAGCTTTTATAAATATAAAATAAATGAAATAAAGCTTAATTATCTTAATTTGATAATCAGAAATAGGCCAACTCAATTGCCCCGAGATGTGCAGAAAGTAATGAAGATATTTTGTTAAAAAACCCTGCCGAATAATTAGTGCAAACCTTATTTAGCAATGTTTGCCTTTGAAGATGAAACGAAGGTTGCAGTCCCGTCGATTTAATTAAAAATAATTCAATTCCAGTTCGTGTTTTTGTTACAAGTAACTAATTTGTGTAAGACAGTATCTTATTTTCTCGTAATTATGGATGTGGACATATAATGTCTGTTATACATTGCGATATACATTTTATCTTCGTAGACGAGACGAATAGTCCTTTAATAATTTCTCTTGGACGATTTTGACAACAGTAAAAATTACAAAACGTATCTTTTACAAGAGTTTTTGTGAAGGTAAACTTTAATTTTACATATAATAGCATAACCGGTATACATAACCAGTTATGTATACTGGTTATGTTAAGATAGCCAGCTATCTTATTATCACGAGATATTCAATACATACCACTGTATATGTAAAACTTTATGTAAAAAAACATATGAACAACTTATTCTTGAATTCCGCGTGGAGTTTCTCGGTGTTTTATTAAAAATTGTTTGCCTTTCCTGAATAGGAAACTTCCTACGCAGTTAAATTCCTAAAAAGGCTAAAACAACTTCCTAAGACTACAATCTCAAATAAGATTAAAACACGTAAAGTTAGAGAACAAAGTTGCAATAAGCAGTACAGACGGAAGAACGGCGCCCACGGGCACACTTCGTGCATTTACCATTCTTTATTAATGCAAATCGGGACACCAAAGGTACTTTAAATCAATACTTAAACTTACTTAACACTACACTCATATTGATTTGGATTTTACACACTTGTGCAATATAAATGGATTTATCAGGTACTTACATATAAGCGATAAAGTATTCTTCTCTGTTGTACAAGTATGCTAGTCGGGATATCCTGAAAGATTTTCCGTCAAGGCGTTGGATCTGTCCATATGGATTGGAGGTTCTGAATCTTGTTTATATTTACTAGAGATCGCCTAGCGCTCGACATAAATCGACCGTATATCATAGAATTTTTACTTTATAAAATATGGACTCTCGGCACTTCTTTACCTGTTCGAAGTTTTATACTCCTCTGCCATGTAACTGTCGTAAAAATCGTTCTTGAAGTTGGAACCTTTACGTATTAATATATACGTGTAGGAATTTAATTAACTTAGCTACTAGATTATATATAATGGATAAGTCTTTAATGGTAACATTGATACACATGGTAACAAAGATAATCTACGTGATATTCTTTTCCTAGTTTCGGAAATTACGGCTATAAATAAGGGAACTGTTTTCTCTCTTAAAACATAGAGGTGTCGTAATTGAACATGCAATATTCCGCGGCGTCATAGAGCGCCGCGGGCCACGCGTCACACGCCGACACCTTCGCTCTAAGTAACAGCTTACGTATCTGTCGGGGAAACATCACTAGGTACATAGTCATACTTGATATGCCTACGTAATATTTTTGTTTACTATTTTGTAACATTTTGTTTTGTATAAGTTTTTGTATCGACGTCAAAAAAAGGAATTTTAAGTTTACCATAAATTTGAAAAAAATCTGGGCTCTAACATACTTTGCTTTTTAGCAAAATACATTTGCATTTAAATAATTTTCATTAAAGTACAGACACAATTAATTGTGAAATTCATTTAGCTCATTTAGAACACGAAAAACGTAAATAAAAAACTCACCAAAAATGTACAAAACGTATCAAACTTTAGTGCTCCATTTAATTCCAATTCAATTCCAATTCTCGGCAAACTCTTTGGTGAACATAGTTTGTGAAGCAAAGCACGTAAAATTCAGACACGTGTTGTTCTTTTAACGCTGAATATTTGAGAGTGTTTTCCCCCGCGCGTGCCGGTAACAAGTACTCCATCACAGATATTGGCGCTACCTGCTCCCATCAGCTGAGACCACACACGCCATGCACGAAATATGGATACGGTATTTTTTTTGTATCTAACAGGAAATTATAAGATATAATCTTCATGATACTACTGTGATAGGGATAGAAAATGTTGCTTTAATTTGCCCTAGTATTATATGGCGGCTAAAGTATAAAGTACTTCTGATGATCTTTATTAGATACTTTGCGTGATCATGTTCTGTTTCTCAAGATAGATTTCTTAAATCGCCCTTTATTAAGCGCGACAGATAATTTTGGTGGATCCACTCTAACTTTAGCGTTTACGGGAAGTAAAATGGTGATTTTATAATTGAACATACCTTTTCTGTCCGAAGGCAATACGCTTTAATAAGTTAAACATTAAAGTTATAATCCACAATTACTACAAAGTAACTAAACTAGATGATATTTGTCTGGAAAATTATGCGACCCATAAGAATGACTGGCCTACGCCACAGATTATAGCCATCTGATCATACTCGACATAAATACATGTTAGTGTTCATTAAGTAATAGCTTTAAACAACGTGTTAACAACAAATTATAGTAACGACGAGTAAAGTCGCGCGCAGAGACAAGTTCCGGAGAATGTCTCGTCAACGGCGCTGTCGTAGCTCGTAGCTCGTAGCGCTACATGAAAGCCTACGTCGTAACGCGCTACGGTGCCCCGGGGAAGCCGAGAGCTCTCATATAAATATGTCATACATATAATCGCAGCTAGGAGGTGTTCGTTACACTTAACTCAGGAGTGCTCGATTTTGTAGCACCTACGGTTTTGGAATTTCAGCTTTTAATTTCGACTCTCGAATTTAATTTCTAGAATTTGAGGTAGATTTTAAAATGTATATTTCGAATCGAGTGTCTGTCTATCAAAATAATCAATTTTTGTGACAGGTTTAAAGCTAAAATTATGTTCGGATGATGGCGCTTTTATAACATTTTTGCACATGTTTAAGTATTGACGTAAGCATATATAAAAATCCTATTGTTTTGTGCATATCTTTCTATTCTTATTATGGGTTTTCTAAGCCTGGCAGTTGTTTATAAATAAAATATGTTGTTATATTCATTAAAAATAAGCAGATTCTATTACAGATTTTTTTCAATTCGATCGATTTACTCAAAAAACTAATGGTCAAATCCATCACATTCCATACTTCGTGCTTTGGTGCAAAAAACTCTTACTTATAAAGGTAATAGTGATAACTTAGCTCCCAGTCCTTAAAAACTATCAGCAGCATATAGCAGTTTAAAATTTCACACACGTACCTACAATACTCGCTTTTACAGCTGAAATCATAAACTATCTAAGAACTGCAATAACCGTAAATCAAAACCAAAACAACCCGGACAAGCGGGACACGGTGCTGGTGGTGGTGGTGGTGGTGGTGGTGGTGGCACGGGCGCGGCCGACAGTCTCGAAAAAGGTTTCGTTGTCTCCCGCGAATTCCATTAAATCAACGCCACTCGCAAATCTGCCGTCTCCGAGCTACTTGCATATTTTAAACACTGCCGTCCGAGCACACGTGCGGCGTGACGTCTATCGCGAAACAATAGAGCTCATTTTAATGCGATTCGAACGAACACCTAAATTTGCATTGTAAACTAGTTGCGTTCATTTCAGAAGCCTAACAAAGTTACGTGTGCGTTCCGGCCCGGCTTGTGGCCGGCTGGTTGAGTCTAATTTGGTGCGTTCCGAGCTCGGGCAACGTTGCGTAGAATATAAAGCGGTGGGCTTTGTGGCGGTCAGCAATAAGAGGAAACGGCGCCATCTGCCGGCCGCTCTCGCTTCCGGCCGCCGACTTCCGGTCATGCTGTGAAATTTTGAATAGGATTATAATGCGGCTTATTACTCGCCTGTTTATAGAACCTTTTTGGTGGCTTGAGAGAAAACGAGCTAGGGCAATAATGTCTTCGTCTTTTTACGCGGCTCATACATAGCGGAATCGCGTAAGCTCTTAATGAATCTCATTCATGGCTCATAAAATTATACTTCGTTTTACATACGCCTTATAATATACTTAGCTTTTCAGCGTCTAGAACGGGGCTAATTAGAATGCGCACATAAATGAGTGCATTAGGATTTTATGGTAGACGTTGTGATTAAAATAAAAAGAATTTAATATCTTCCACGTACGTATTATTTTCACCGTTCATACCTTTGGGGAATTAATTACAATTAAAATGTTAGCTGCCCAAGATACCATTCAAATTCAAATTTCCCAGCGCTCAGAACAAAACAGAACAGTTTTGCTTTTAATCAAAAACCACTGAGTAGGTATTAGCAGGTAGGTAGTGCTTCCGTAGACGATATTTTTTCAGATTTACAAAACACTACATATGGCGCGTCCTATCTTCTAATTCCTATCCTACGCATGTACGTATCTTTATTTAAACCCACTTACGAGAAAATACCAGTTACAAAAATCCACTTAACAGAAGACTTACTTATTTGAAAATGAAATACAACTTTAATATAATGAATCCTTATAAAATCTCGAAATGAACAAGCTGCGGCGCTATTGCCTGGAGAATTCCATTGAGAAAGAATTCTAGAATTACTTTTAAAGTAAGAAGTGCTAAGATACTGAGAGAGGAGTAAAAATCTGTCCAATCGAAGCAAACGATATTAAAAACGCTGCGAGCAATCGGACGTTCATTAAAAAGATAAGGGTGGAGAAAAATCAACCTTATTTTTATTATAAATAAGCACTAAAACGAATTTTCTCTTAATAAATATAGAAAGTCATTGTCGACCTTACTGCTTGAATACTAGAATCCTAAATTATATCAATCTTACTTTGGTCAAATGGTCGAGTGATCGGTTAATGATATCTTGTAAAGACGTCCAGTTAAGTCAAAACGTGCTGATAAATACAACTTGTGTTATTTATCAATATGATTTTAATTAATTTAACTTGTTAAAACAGTAATATAATTATTGTGGAATTGCGTAACAGGTTAGAGCTGAGAACTGATCAACTATCTATCTATTATTGGTAGCTATATCACAAACCTCTACGACATTCGATTCGTAGCTATTTTGTCCTAGTGTTTAGCTAATTATTTGATCCGATTAATAAATTTGGTTACTAAACGATACACATGAAATCGAAACAATAGTTCGAACCGGAATCTCTAGAATTGTAAATTGCAATTCTTAACGAAGCTGTCACTTCATTTTGAAAAAAAAAGGAAAGCATTAAACAATACTACCTTTATATTCATGGCATACCTACTCTAACGCACTATAGTGCGTAGACTCCTGACAAAGAATGGAGCCACTCTCCCTGTGGTCGTAAGATGGGACAGAGGGAACTTAAGGGCTTAGGGTACGTTGAACGAAGAACTAGTTAGTCAATGACTGTCCTTTTTAGTGCTCTGTTGTCATCAAGAGAACTGAAATTGTCCAAAATTAGATCTCTAACTAGATCTATATTTGCTTAATTAAATAATGAAATTGTACTTAATGTTAAACCCACCAGCAAGGTCAGTTTTATATCTTTTGTCCTTTGCTGCACACTACCATGATATGCAAAGCAAATAAAAAAATCCTATCTATTTTCCTTTGTTACATGTTCCGATACGATATTAATAAGGCTTTCATGCCATAAATATTACTGAAGCCGGGCAACCAATATGAAGATGTAGCGGGCCTGGCTCGCAGCGTCTAATCATATAAATTACGAGCGAAACTTATGAATGCAAATAGCTGTTAGTTCCTATTCAAATATAAAACTCATATCGTCCCGCCCCAGGGCCCGTATTGTGAATCTTTCTCTGAGACACTTGTTTGCAAGTCCGAGGGAAACTACGTGCGATGTCAAAGCGGCTTTGGAGTTGTCGTTTGACAGAAATGTCCTACACCTTTTTACTTTTGTCGTATTCTCCATTTTGTCTTTCCAACGTGTGACAAGGTTTCGCAATTTAGGTTTTATGAATGTGTAGATAACCGAGCGAGTGTAATCGCCGCTTATTTGCTGCTTTCTTCATACGTTCGTTTCTTACTTTTTGAAATGAAATGAATTTTTCTTCGTACTTTCTTTTCTTACTTCGTGTTTTCTCTGCATTTTTGTCATGTAAATGAGTTTTATTTTTTTATCTTTTTTCTAGTACGACTGACCTAAAATATCATAAGTCAGAGGAATAGTAAATATTGAGAGCAGGAGATAGTTAATAGTAATAGTAGACAATAGTTAATAGTAGACAGATAGACAGAAAATAGTTATACATGAGAGTATTGAGACGTCTCAATCATGCCATATCTAATCTATTTCAATTCTACGGTTACACTTGTAACGGGAACTAGAAATGAAACTCATTTTGCATTACATTCCAGACTAGTTTTCCTTTGCCGTACTTGTGTGATGTTAATAAAAGTCTTATAATATCAGACATGTTTGAGGCACATCGGGGTACACTGAGGTATACCTGCTGAAATGTAGTGTCTAGATTATATTTACTGATAAAGATATAATAGGATGGAATCCCACTAATTTTCCTACATCATAAAAAATCATACTCATACAGCATAAGGTCCTTCGATGTTTCTCGAAGGGATTTAGAAAATTTATGGCAGTAACACAAGTGTTTTTTGTTTAATAAATGTAAAAGTCTTCCATTACATAGATCATAATCAAATAAATAAGTCGTGTTTGCTTTGATTGTACTGTGGTCATTGCTCATCAAACATTTTTCTTCTGGACTCGCATTAAATACATCATCGTTTGTTAGCTATGTATCATAAAAATCAAAAATGTTCAATAATATGTAGATACGCTCTCCTTATAATGCGACTGCACCGAAATGTTTCCCCTATGAAATGAGTGAGCTCACTTGTTAAGACGAGATAGTATAGCTTGCAATAGAGTATGATAAAAAGGGACAACAAGATTACCTCTGGTCACATTGAAATAATACGCCACAGATTTTAGGTGTCAGGGCGTATCTATCTTCGATAAAAATCGCATTTAAGAAAAGGTTTTCCTTCGCTCGCAGTGCAGTCCGTCTGTTGCAGAGAGCTTCCAAGTTATTAGCAGAAAATCGCATTTTGCCGATTGTCGTAACTTATTGCATTCGGCGAAGCGTGTCGCCTCCGGACTCAAAGTTTCGTTTTCCCCTCGATTGTTTCAAAAGATGTAGTTATCCGCAAAAGTTACTTATTATATAGTGGAACGTCGAATATTTCTGTGTTTCTTATAATTAATTAAATGTTAAGATTTACGTTTCATTTATTTATTCGCTATCTGTTGATTTAATAAAATTTTTCGATCGTTCGGTGCTTTCGTGTGATACTAATTTTAAAGCCTAGAAAAATATGTATAAGTGAGACTAAATTAACATGCAGTTAATTAAATTACCTCTACATCGTGAACAAATACATTACACACAGTCACCGGAATTTTATAAAAATGCACGCTAAAACTGAAATGTGGACCAAAAACTTGTAACGCGGAAAAATAATTTACGGTATTCGTGAAAGTATTTAATTGCCGGTCAAGTTGTGGTTCGTACGAGTGTAGTAGTTGAACTTTTTAAATTAAATTCCGCAATTTAAAAAGTTTTATTCGACTGCACATACTCGCGTGTGTGTGTGTGTGTGTGTGAGCAGTAGCTGCACGCCCGCTACTTCCTGTTGCGTGCTGGTTGCAGGACTGTTTTTACACTAAATTGGATAATTGTGCAACTTGCCTTGCGCCGCACGAAGGTGTTTTTGTTATTTCCACAATTTCCCTTATTAAACCATTCGAGGAACATTAGTTAATTTTAACAATTAGGATTAAAAAGAATGATTTTATTTAGTGGAGTTGCCTGTTTTTTATCATTTCCTGTATGCAACCCTTTTATGGTTGCACTGTTAGGTGTCACAGAAATTTAACGCGATGCCGTATGTACGTACGTAGTTGTTATCGATGTATGCATCTTTTCAACCAAAAAAATAGATTGAAGTCAGACTGCAAATGCTACAGATTTAACCATAGTCTACGAACCAGAGACTTTGAAAGTCAGCGACCACTTAACTAAAAGCGGGAATCTTGACAGAATCATCGAGCGGGCTTTCATCTCACTCTCTAAGAAAGAGCCTCCGATAGAGTCAAACGTAACAAATATTGACTAACAACAGTCCTCTGGAATCGAGTGCTTCGGCCCTCGGCGCCCGGGGAGGCAATACCACGGTCCGGCGCCTCCGGTCCGGTCAATATTTACCCGGCTTCACCCAATACTGCTGCGTCTTGAACCGGGTTTAGCGACATGTTCTTGTTTATGCTTGATTTCTTTCGTATTACTAATATGTTCTGCGACCAAATGATTGACGGTAATATGTGCCAATTTGTACTTGTTAAATGGTTGTTTGTTGCTTACGTGCTATCTGAAAATAATTATTATAAAGTGTTTGCGTTCCTATGATATGTTAAATTCAAAAACAAATAGATCATCATCATCAATCAAAAATAAAATCCATTTACTTTTTTGTAATATAATAAATTCGAAATATTAGATAATTTAGAACTTAGGACATTGAAAAAAATATTACTTTTAATTTGATCTTTACTTCCGGAGAGT
>DWTF01000341.1:0-12781 GCA_018250225.1 Udranomia kikkawai
GATGTTTATTGAGTCTGCAGTGTCCTGTTAGTGCTCGGGTGATGGTTCGCAGGTCCCTGCGGCCTAACCCGAGTAGTAGTCATACTAACTTACTAACAGACACCATATTTCATATTTTTATGGCTTGTAGTGAACATTTTGCATTATTTTTCCATTTTGGGAGCACTCTCATTGCGTTACGCTCGCCCCAAAAATCTGTAGGGTGTTAACGGGGTCATATAAATATCGTAAATCAATTAATGTTGACATCGATATATATAAATTTATTTAAGAATGAACAATGACACAAATCTGTTGACAAAATTTGAAGATTTCTGGGAGAAAGTCAGTATTTAAGCATTAATAACAACACTTCTATGTTCAAGAACTACTCGAGTAATGTTTCCATAGATAATCCACAATATATCTAATATCACATCATGGTAATAATAATTATTATTTAGGTACTGATTTTTCATAATTATTTGATTAAACAAAAACAATTTTTGCAATAATATAACAACATAAAATCAAACTGGTTAACGACGGATTTGGAACTATCCAGCCAAAAATAATGATTTGAATAATGTTACGATACGATATAATACTGAGATGAATAAACTGTTTTATCATCATAAAATATGCGCATACATTGTGAGCTAAATATACATCACAAAGGCATCAATATGCGCATCGGTTGCACTCTCAGTAGCGTAATAAACCAGATTTTAAGTTACGAATAAAGTTAATACAATAAAAGAATTGTCCTTCGCACATTTTTCGACAGACAGACATTATTTACTATGCAACTTCTGCGACAAGCATGTTTTTCGGTTTCGGTTTTCTTGGCATAGCACTTGGTTGATTTACATACAGTGAGCAATATATTTTATATATTTGCGAATCACCATACGTTGATATCAAATGGCCAAGCTAAGTTGGGCAGAAGTGGTAGTCTCAAGTAGGGTCTAAATTTGAGTAGAGCAATAAGTTTATAGGAACTGAATGAAGGGAAAGAGAGACAAAAAGATTTAAAAGAAGGAAATGGTAAAGGGAGGAGTTGAGGATGTTACAATAGATTTTGATCTCAGGTATAGCTGTATAATAATTTAAAAAACGTAATATATTTTCACTAACAACGACTTTTTTTTTATACTAGGAATTAAAAAACAAAACTAGGAATTATAAAACAAACCCTCAAAAATAAGAGACTAAGTTTAAATTCTACAATTAATGGGTTTTATCCTCGATTTTCTCGATCGCAGTACTTTTGCGAGAACCTTGCGCCAAAGTTTTATTCTCCTGGGTTCCAGTAAAATGCAAGCCTTTACCGACTAGTTTCTTGTTCCTGGATACAATTTAGGAGCAATTTAAAGGATTCTGGGAAAGCTTCTCTGAAATAATAATGCAAGTAGCTGCTCTCTCTACAAAAGAAAGGTTTGAAGGTGGTAGAACTGTTTATGGTTCGACTCCGGAGGCACCACCGTCACACCTATTTCTGCCGTTGTGATGCTGATGTGTTCTGGTTTGAAGGGTGTGGTAAGGATAACATACTTAACCGAGGCGTTCGAACTTAGTCCTCAGGGGTAGCATTTGTAGTGGACCTAAGAAAGAACTTCAATCCTGCCTTAGGTCGACTACAGATGTCCATGGGCGGTCAATGTAACCACTTACCATCATGCATTAGCATGCTCGTTTGCTATCTCAAAATCATCTAAAAAAAGTATAAAAATTGTATGGGTGTAAGGTTTAATAGTTCATTCTTCTCGTTACCTTTTAGGTGGGTTCTCACCCACTCATATTGAGTTGGTTCAAGTGACCCCTCAACATTTGCTGAACAGCACTTTTGCCTACTTAAAAAATTAAGGCATAATTTTGATCGCTCATTCTTTCAGTTTTGTTCAATTTTTAATCGAATTTCAAGGGCTGGACCCTCGAACACCAGGTGGAAAGCTCTTGAATGAATGAAAGATGTGCAGAACTTTCTATTCATTCATTTTCTTTGTTGTAAAAATTTAAAAATATTTTTTTGGCAAATAGTGAATATTTTTATTGAATTGTTTCCCGCCTAAATCCTTCGAATTACTTCTATAGAAAAGTGTAATATATTATTAACCTAAACCTTCCTTAAGAATTGCACTATATTTGATTAAAAACCATACAAAAATCCGTTCAGTATGTTTTGAGGAAAATCACGAACTTACGTATGTATTAGACAACTTTGTTTTATAATATGTAAGTACTCGTATATTAATCATAAATATACTCTTAACGTAAAAAGCTACTTGCCATTTTCAGGTCAAGGATTTCAATCTAAATTTAAAAACAACCTAGTTTCTGAATGCAGGTTTTAAATATTTCGAAACTGGTTACTTGCAAGCCTTCTTTGAAGTACACGACTAAAATTCAGGAACACTTTGCGGTTCGACCAAGTTTCCTCTATAGAGTAGCCGCCAGATTAGGATTCCAGCAATGTCGGAGCTAGATTTAAATTTATGTACCGAAGTTTGAAAATACTTGTGCATGGAATGAGCTAAGGAATTTAGCCTTTTCTACATAGTGGGTACACATTACTCTAATTGTTACTTTAGAGATTATTAAGTTATATGCACATACATTTAGATACTACCTTAGATCCTATATCCACACAGTACACATTTTTGAACATATAAATATAGTACATATTTAATCACGACTATAAAGCGTCTATAGTGCTTTTATAGTCAAAACTATACATGAGACAAACGACTACAGTAGCTCTCCTGTGGCGATATAATCATCATAATCGTGCATAAAATATCTTTGAAATCGTGTTTGATATGTGTGACCGTACACATTTTTGAACATAGAAATATAGTATTTACTCACGACTATAAACCACCATAACGCTTGTATAGTCGAATGTAGATACTATACATTAGACAAACGACTACAGTAGCTCTCCGCTCGCGACAATCATCATTATGCATGAAACGTGGTCCACAAACAGTCACAACGGCGGCCATTATCCGCAAAACGCATCGTTTGTAACATTTTGTAATTCACACGTATCTACCTGTTTGTCGATTTTCCAAGCAATCGATTCACGAACGTGGCAGAAGTTATGGGGATTGCGCACAGTACTAGGATTGTTTGGTATTTGCCTTAATGTTCGATTAACTTCAATGTTCAAAATATACCGAAATTTTATTTGAAATTTCGGTATGTTGTTGCTGTTCTTACATTGAAACTGTGGCCACATTACAAATATTTGCATCTTAAACGAAGTATATTAATTATGTCTACCACGGCCTGAAGACCTGAAGGCGTTGAAAGCCGATGACTATTGAAAATGTATATGACGTTCATAGAGTGTATTTGTATATCTTATGATAAATAAAAACATTTGATTCTTAAATTATAAGTTTCCTTTTGATTTTTTTGAAATACTCTTGCAACAGTTAAGATTAACCGCAATTACGTGTTGCGTACTTTTGCGTGATGTATGCTAATGTAAGGAAATAATATTTTAATTTTTCTCTCATACACATATTCATGACGGTTTGTGCGTAAAGAGCTTTACAACCCCTTCTGAATCCACATTGATTCCAACGTTTGTTCAATGATATTCGAGTCACGCCTGCCATTGATTCATAGTGGGACGGGTAATTTAATTTTGAACCGGTTTGATTAGAGTATAGGTTTTCTCTTTCGATTTTGCATTTTGTTGGTACACAAAACAAGCTTTACACACATCTATCGTATATTATGTTATTAGAGTAATAAGAACTTTTTGATGTTATTCTAATTTGGTTTTATGAAATAATTTTTCCAACCTTGTATCAGTATATTTGATACATAATCGGTCGGATTTAAGAATGTTTTAACCATTTTTTAGCTGTTAGTTCAGTAAATTAAACAAAACAACCACCAAAACAAATCAGCAACTTGAAACTATTTCAGAATTATCGTGTTATTACCTACATCTATATCACCATTTATTATTTTCAATTTGAAAAATGAACGTCCTATACTATAATATATTACCCCACATCTCATTCATGAAATTACCGGTATCAACTTTATCGTATACCATCAACTACAAATGTATCCGACGCACTGGTACCAAGATAACGACTATCTTTTTCGCACCACAAAAGAATTTAAGGCACTACTTCCTATGAGATATGCCCGTCTCTTTCACACGCTATCCCTTTGAATTTGCTTCGTTATCCGTTTCACAGCGAGTGATGAATGGAACTCCTATCGCCGCTTCGCGCACTTTTTATTCATATCTCCGCATTTCGTAACACAGCGGATATTCTTTGTCCATTGTTCAGATAAATTTCCGCGCGCGGTTTTGACGAAATGAGTAATGTAAGTTCGGGTGACAATTCGTGAATAAATAAATAATAGTGTTACTGAAAGACGTAAATTAGTTGTTTTTTCTCATAAATGGACTTTACTTATAATTCATTTGTACATATTTCTTAAGTTAACTGCTATATATATTACATGTCGCATAAATATAGGCAAGCTTACTGTCAGACATTTTTTTCTGACTATTAGGACTGTTTTAGGGTTGATCAAATAGAACTTACTTTTTTCTTAAGCTTTTTTATAATTAGCATACATAATTTATCATTTTAATGAACAGTATAATTACAGAATTCTACGTTTTATTATTTAGAAGAAGAAGAAGTAATTTAGAACTTTAAAGTTCTACTGTGCATATTTTTTAATTAAAACAAATAAGTACTTTGTGTCTACATTTCAATGTTCTGTTTACTTTTCCTTTTTTACAGCGGTTTTATTACTATGTTTTCCTTATTGTTATTCGTCCAGGAGTTTCGTTTTTGAAGTCGCGTAAATTGTGTTCGAAAACTTTGGCGGGAAAATGGGCGTACGGTCCTTAGATAAGAAGTTTAACAGATAACGAAAAGACGTTATATCCCGTAGCTACAGGATTTTGTTTTTCAGAATTGCAAATACCTACATTCAGTATATACACCTATTTCTGTTTTATAACAGCAGTATTCATGTTGTGTTCTGGTTTGGTTTTGTTAACAAACGAGCATGCAGTCTACCTGTTGATAAGTGGTCACTGCCGCCCAACCGCACATCTGTAGTCAGACTAAGACAGTATCGAAGTTCTTTCAAGGTCAACTACAAATGCGTTGGTACCTGCGAGGACTAAGTTGAAACGTCTCGGTTTAGTAGCTCTCCCTGACCACACCCTATAACCAGAACACAGCAGCACGAACACTTCTGTTATAAGTCAGAAAAAGGTGTGGCGGTGGTGCCATCGGAGTCGAACCATAAAAATTTCTCGCACCTTCAAATAAAAATTAAATGTAATAGCTGTATATTATCCAAATATTACTGAAATTTACAGTTATATATTAAAAGTTGATGTTATAAGCTTGTGTTATAATATTATGAGCAACATTTTCCGTACTGACATTATCTCCAACGAAGCCAACATTTCTATGATTTAAACCGCCATTCAACACTTCCGCATTTAAAGTAACACAAATGGTTGAATCAAAATGAAATTAAATTTGGGTATGTTGGAGAACAATAAAAATGTATTGACTATTATTACTATTAATAAAAGATTATGAAAAAAAATCAAGAGAAACAAAAGTAACTCGATTAGTCCGGCGTGAAGGCTTTTCTTTTTCAGATAACATTTACATTTTTTTTTGTTTTTAATTAATACTACAGACTGTTAACATTTTTCCTTATTATCATCATAATTCTCATAAATAATAAGAACCGAATACAGTTTCTATTCTCTTTTAGGACAAATATTTCTATGATGTTTGAGTGTAAAACTTTCCAATTGGAAATAATTGAATCCCTTGTCTGACTATGCACTTACTAAGTTCTTCTTAGTTTATAATTAAGCACAAATATAAATGGGATTTAGATTTATAGACGTATGAAAAACACGTGTTTTGTTCCTCGAATTCAATTAAAAGTTGTTAAACACTTGACGTTCGTTTTCGGTGGTACTGTCCTATTTGTTTCCCGAACAAAAACATTTTATATAGTTTATTCCAGTCTATTTGAACTTAAATCTCGATATAAATAGCGTGATTATGTCTATTTCTCTTTAACTTCAAACGATTGTGCGTTTTTTGTATTCCTTTGTTACTAAATTATTTATTTTATTTACACAAAAATATGAAAGTTCTGTAAATGTGAAATCATTTACTGAATGTTAAACTCTTAATTAATAAAACTACAAAACTATATTTTTTCTGAAGTACTCAAAAGAAATTTTGCTGAACGAAAAATTCTTACACAACACGGCAACATTACATGATGACTTTACGAAAAAAATCGCAGAACACGATAAAGCTAAAATTAAAACGATGACGACACCTGTATGTTTAGATAACACGCATTTCAAAGCATTTCCTTTGTCACCCATTTGGCTTAAGTCTGTACAAACAACGGTTGAAATATAACGTTACACACGAATATCTCATTACTTTGGCAATTCGGAGCAACATCCATTAACAGATGCGCGAAGGGATTCGGTCAGCGGAGTACTGCGTGGTTTCTAAACATTTCAGTGGGGTTGGTAAGCCTAACAGGAATGTTGTGTTGCGACTTCAGAATAACGAGTTTTGGTATATGTTGAATGAAAATGTATTTAATACAGCGTGAACTGCGCAGGCTTTGTTCTATAAGTATACAAAACAAAAATTCATGTTTGTATGAATTCTAGTTTTGCGAAGATACCGGAAAAAATGTTTTTGAATACGCTTGATGCGTATTCAAAAGTATTATATATTCGTAAGGAAGAAATAATTAGAGTTTAAGTAGATTTATTGATTACGTCTACTATTGAGTCATAAGGTAATGATAGGTATGCAAAGCTACGAGTACTTATTACTGAAGATACCTTACCATTAAATAAAATACTAACGTTTTTAAGTTTTAAAATTGTGAAACGTTCATAAATAATATATTTGTTAATGACAGTAATGTGATTACTAAGTTTCATTTCTTTCACGTTCCACATAATATGAGGTCAACGGATTTAGAGTACAGCACAGTTCTTGAAGAAATACAGCATTGAAGCCTACAAAGTAAGCGAGCAATTTGAAGCCTTCATATCCAACAGCAATAGCGTAGATTTGAGATACAAAGACGCCAACAAATCGTGTGATGCCTATCCCGGGCAATGTTTTGTCATCCCACTTTCAATCTTATTTGGAAGCTTTCCGTGTTCCTACAAATATGGCCCACATACGAAAATTATAGCTTTGTTTTCTTCTTCCCTCACACTCAGTTCATCCGTCGAATTGATTGCGTCTTACTTGCCAACTGTTATTTAGGCGGTAATCTAATTTTTGGGAGTCATTCGCTATGGCCTATAAACTCTGGTTCATTTTAGCTGTCTTCGAGATTGTCTCGAATAAGTTATAATGACACTCCAGCATCTTAAGTAGCCGCCTGTGTCTTGTAAAATTGGCATTTGTTTTCACACTTTTTTTACTTATTATTTTTGTATATTGAAATGGCAGAATGAATGGTAGGTTTTAATCCTCGTTTTCAGTACAAAAGTAGCCTTTGTGACTCTTCCATCCATAAACAATTGTGAAAAAATATATATATCATTGCATAATAGTGTATCATGATCCTATGAAAAAAAACTTTTTCTACTTATAATAAAATAAGATAGAAAAGTAATATATCGTATTTTCCTAAATTAAAACAACAAGGAAACTAAATGTAGAATAAGTTAAAAAGAAGAAATCCTAGCAAATTCGGAATATTATCTACGTCGGTTGAAGGATACCACAAGTTAAGACATGACGGAGGAGGCCGATAATATCATTACGAGGATAGTCGCATATGTGTCGCCGAACGATTCATAAAGATTTAATGTAAAAGCCTATTATTTTCCCCCAGAGACAAAGGCTCTCATATAAAGTTGTTCATTACGCAATGCAGCAATGCGAGCACGTATCTCGAATTTTCCTTTACTTTACGTGCTCGGTTCTTTCGTCTTTCACACAAAGAAAAGTAAGGTTCGACTTGCGGAATGTGGAAGCGGTAAAATTCTGATTTTAGGAGCTCTCGCTGCGACAAATTTGGCCACCTTATGTGCTAATCTTGTTAGGCTCAACAAGAAAATAGTACAAGTAATAGGTTCGTAAAGTTATATATTCTAGGACTACAGAAGAAAAGGTTACCTAAATATTGTTATACGTAAAGAAATTGATTATTAGGAACTCAGAATATTTTTCTTCTTCTACTGTGTTAAAACACCTTCACATTATAACTACTTTCAGTTTCATCTTAAACTCTCAACGAAAACGAAATCTAGACTTTTAAGTCTTAAAACTTTGAAGAGTTCTATAACTAAAAATGAACTAGAGCTAATTTTACTTTGAGGAAAATGAAGCAGACTTTTTTCATAAAAGTCTGAACCCTAATTATCCGCAACCGAATACTTTAACACCTACAATTTATCTTCCTCTGAGTTTTCTAAGATCTAAACTTAGATTTCGAAAGTTAGCGCGAACAGCGCGCTGATAACATCAGTCTGAAGATTGCTCTATTTACAACAATTAAAGTAATATGTTCTTGGTTATTTCTGCTTGTATAGCAATATAATGACTTAGGTTTCTTACAAAGCGTGTCATTATGTATCCATTGCTTACCATAGACAGACGTTTATGAACATTATGTGGTATCGATTCAATTTTAATTATTTTTTAATCTACTCTCAACAGTTTTACTATTGCATTGTAATAGGTCTTAATCAAATAGACAGATTCAAACAGAATTAATATTGAATAAAATATTGAAGTTGCTTCAGAATGAGAATTTATTGCATTACATTTTCACCTTCATTTTTGCAAATTATTTAACTAAAAATTGATAAAAAAATATGTAAACCTACGATTATGGGAAAATTATTTAATATTTACCCAAAATCATACTCTTTTCTGTCAAGTTAATTAATAATTTAATTAAAACGGGCTTTTTGTGTGTAAACGGGATTTTCGCTAGCAATTTGAATATCAAGTTGTTCAATTCATTTAACAACATGAACGAGAAATCAATTTCACTCGAATGATAATTAAGCGCGATTTTCACTGTAAATGGAGATCATGATTATCAAATAGTACTGACTGTTGACGTGGTAATATGATTGATGGATATTGTTGAATTAATAATTTATTAACTAAAGATTGAAGTGGGTTGTTAGTAATTACTAGCAATATATACCTAGCATATATTTATATTCAGGCTCTACCGCCACACCTATTCTGCCTTATAACAGCCGTGTTAGTGCCACCGTGTTCTGGTTTGAAAGGTGTGGTCAGGGAGAAATACTTAACCTAGGAGTTCCATAATCTTCAGGGGTAGCAACTCATTTCTAGTTGACCTAAAAAAAGAACTTCGATCCAGTCTCAGGTTGACTACAGATGTCCATGGGCGGCAGGGACCACTTACTGTCAGGAGGACTGCATGCTCGTTTGCTACAACCAAATCATAAAAAGCATATAATATGTACAGAAAAAAGTTCTTCAAAATTAAGTGCTATTTTAAAAATACCTTTCTCGGTGTAAAATCGATATATGAATAGTAAATGGATATTTATGATAGAAAATAGTTGACACTAAACAATAAAAAACACCATAAAAAGCCTCAAACGCATGAACGAGCGATGATCATCCGACATACTTTACTAGAAATATCGAAGCTATAAAAAGTCGATTAGTATCGCTTGATTAGTAGGAACACAAAAAAAACTAAGCCAGTATAAACGTTGTCCTCATTATAGACCTTTGTAAGCGCTCAGATTGTAAGATAACGTAGTTTTTTTACAAAGTATGTATTATGTGCTAGAAAACGTTTTCAGGCCAAGCTCAACCAATTCGGTGTTTTGTCTATCCATCCATTTTGAAGTGAAGAATAGAATATTAATATAGCAGTATTGACTAACATACTACCTACATATTTTGAAGAAAGCATATTTTTACTAAACATTATTCTTTTTTCAGTTCTATAACAGTAATGTAAAACAAAATCGAAACATTAATCGGCTACGAAAAATTGGATATAATCAATGAATATTCCGATAAAACTCCTTACATTCTGCCGTCTGTAATTCTAATCAGAGGCTTTCCAGAGATCCGACCTCCAATTATCATATCGACTAATGTAAAGCTTCTATTTCACGCAAGATCAATTTCATCGGCGGTGAGAGCTCTGAAAGGCTGAACGAATTGACCCAACGTTTCTTTTTTGCTACCACGCAACGTTTGTTGAAAGAACCAACAAGTGTAGTTGCTTTCTCGGTGATTGGTGCGATAAAGATTTGGTGCTGATTATTTTGTTATAACGGTAATCGTTTCTTCATAGGGTGAGTAATTTTGAAAAATTACAAAAAAGGCTTTTTTTTTCGTTTTCATCATCTATTTAACATAATAATAATAACGTTTCTAATGGAAAATCGTAATTCAACGCTTAAAGTAACTTAACATTACTTAATTTATATATGTTTTTATTTACACGTGAATATTTTGTTTTATAATACGTCTCACTCTTTTCATCGGATTTGTACATCGGAAAAGTAACTTTTGCGTTTGGAAAAGATTATTGTTATAAAGTGCTGCGTAATTAAAATTTTAACAGAATTCCTCGAAAAAGTTTTACTCTAAACTAGTGTTTCTGCTTGGATCCATCTTATATAAAAACGGTCTTAAAGATTTCGTAACCCGCACGCATCGCGAACCACGTACAGTTTTATTTTTATTATTGGCCATTTGTTAACTTGGAACTGAAACTTCTCGCCTTCTTTACGACGAATACACAACACGATGGTTGATAAATTACTGTTATCTCTGAGTTTTGCATACATATCTGAATACAAGATTTGACGTGTTCTGACTTGCTTCGTCATTATTTATTGTGCGAATTCATTTGTTGTATAATATGTCATGTCTGAATTGAAAAATGTTTAAATCGTGGTTAGATTTATTATTGATTTTGCATTACAAAACTCTTGGCCCGTAAAATTGATTCTCATTTTTTATGTAATAAAACATAAAACATGGATTTGACGCATTTAACGGTTAATGTACCGTATAATCATGAATTTTGTTATATCAATTATCAAATAGTGTGAGTAAATAATACGTTGAATATTTGTTTAATAGTTGTATGGTATGTATACATGTATGAACGCTTACTATTTGTATGCCCTGCCTATTCTGTTTCTATACTAAGTTTCTATTCTTCCTTTCCTTTTGGCTAACTGGGTCTTCTGGAAGAATCGCTTCTAAACGATAACGCCGCCCGTTGTTTGTGTTCTATATTTAAAAAGTTTATTTACTTGTATTAATTGTTGTATAAAAACTGTAAAGAGTATACATATCTATCTATTTACGCAGTAAAAAAAATACAATTCAAAGGATTTGGATCTGAAAATGCCGTATGTCGTCTAGAGTAGACCAATTCATCAGAATACTTCTCTTATGCTTAAGCCCAACATAGACTCGCGTCTAAACCCTAAATCACACGTCATATAAGCGACTTAAAACAGCCCACTAACTCGTTACAACCAAACAGTTTCCATTTTAAAATGCTGTAAATTTTCCGTTCAAACGAACGGCGAGTTTAAAAATAGCTGCAGTATTTTGTTCCAATTTAGTTGGATAACGGTAGCTTACCTTATTTCCGTACTTCACAAAGGTTTGAGTGGATTGACGTCAGGTACAGCAGTTTGCGAGCTGCCAAGCTTTCAAAACCTTAAATAGACGTCCGCTCGAAATGTTTACTTTGAACGAATTGGTTCCGGGCGTTCAATAACTTTTGTTCGGTTTAATAAGGGTCAACAATTTTGCCACGTTTTTTTGTAACTTAATCGCCAGCTCGCGAACTGCTAAACGCTTTTAACTTTGAATTCGCTACAAAAAGTACGCTGAAAATTGAAACGAACGTAAAATAATTCAATTTTTTGGTGCCCGCATAAAACGAAAATTCTTTTAACCTTTACACCAGAAATTGAGTTATTCTTACGAAAGGGTCATAGGGAATCTAGTATACATGAATGTCATACATACGACACTTGTACGTATATTTTATTCAGTGATATATAGAACCTACAAGTAATTATTTATACAGTAGTATACACAATAAACACTAGTGAGTGTAATTAATACAATTTTGAGTAAAACAATAAAAATTCAAACTCACTAAAACCTTTTAAAAATTCTACAAGATTCCAAAATACAGTAAAACTTCATATCCCAATAACACAAATAAACAAAAATTGAAATTTACATAAAGCTAAAAACTAAATTAAAAAAATTATATCAAGTTACCTTATTTATCTACTACAGAAACATTACCAACTCTTACAGATAAGGTGTCCTTGTGTTAAATAGATAAGATAAATAACAAAACCGTACCAAACAATCCTTGGAGATTCCATAGCGCTAGCCTTCCGCTAAGCAACCTTCAAATAAAAGCGCCGGTTTCCCTTTGTTCTAAGGCTCATAAATCTGTCCCACCGCAAGCGTTTAAATGGGACGAGCTGTTAACTCGATAAAAAATAGTGAAGGAATCAAGGATTTCAATAGTAGATACGCCCTCGCTATAATGCGACCGCATCGAAATGTTTCTGCGTGAAATGAGTGAGCTCACTCATTTATATGAGATAGTTTGCAATTGAGTATGATAAAAAGAGATGATACTATTGTCTCTGTTCACACATTGGAATAATACGCTACAGATTTTAGGTGTCAGGGCGTATCTAACTATTTAAATCTTTTGAGAGAATCAACAC
>DWTF01000342.1:0-12780 GCA_018250225.1 Udranomia kikkawai
ATAATTTTAAGGGGCGATATTTAAACTTTGGCTTATTAAATACAATAATATATGCGTGGCAAAGGAAAATTCACAATACGATAATAATAATAGCCTGACAAAATTATTAATTCGCGGTTTCTATACTATTACCACAGGGTAATTTATTGTTCCCAAACTTGGCGCCGAGCCATACATTGAGTTGATTTGTTTTGGATTTTAGAAAGTGACACTCAGTTATTTAATATTAGATTTACATTCACTTCACACACACTTGCTAACAGAATAAATAATTTAATATCGTATAGAGTGCTAAACTTACAACTTTTGAGGGAAAGATCATAGGTTTATTATTGATATGATACGTTGGTTTTCTGACCGTCTATTTATCCCACGAAAAGACGCTGCTGCTTATAATGATTGCTTACCTGAAACAAAGTAAAATACAAATTAGACTGGATTGAAATGAATTAAATGAAATATGCTAAAATCGTTTAAAGTTTATAAATATTATGGTAAAACTTGTTTTATAGGCGATACTAATAGGATCGAGAGGGTAGAAGGAAATGAACCAACAAAAATGTCGTAATCAAGTGTGGGTAGGTAACATTTCAATCCACTTTCGATATAAAGTTGTAGGAATCCACGGTGACATTACACGGCTAGGAGCATTAGAAATTATTTATCGAGTTATCTAGATTCAAGATCAGAAGGTACAATAATCGTGGCTTTCTCGGTAGAGCGCACTCGGTATAACGCGGCTAGATCGCGTTGTCTCTGGCCGACGTCCTATCCTTGTTGTCGATGCACCTTCCCAAGTCCGGTGCGTAGTCACAGTTGTCGTGTTTTTACTAGCGATGTGCAGGCGTATAAAAAGTAGCCGCGGAATGGTCTGCTGAAGCGCAATTAAGACCAAGGTCTCCGGGTTATCAAACCCGTGTCGGCGACTTGCGATCCGGCCGCGCCTCGTTGCCGTCGCAAAAAATATAGCGAATAATGATGCCGATGGTATTAAAAGATAATAGCAGGGTTAACACGCCGGCTGCATAGTCTTAAATGCCCACATAGCGTAGTCCATTCGTTCTGCATTAACTACGTATTGAGACAGGGGAACCGGTATGCGTTTAATTAGCGGATTACAACGCCGACGTGAACCTATAATACTGTCATTCGTTCCTGTAAGTGTAGCCTTTGGCACATATTTCTTTGTGTACTAAAAATAGTTTATTCGTTAAAGGCTCAGGCTAACGTCGAATGCAAGAGGAAGTCGAGGGTACGCCGCATCTATTGCATACTCAATGCTGAATCCTGTTCGTTGACTCTTAACACTTGACAGTCACTGATGTCATGCGCTAATGTGACCTGCTAAGGAACCATGTTACCGTTTCTCGCAGTCACACGAACACTTACATAATGCAACCTAGACAATGTGCATAAAAGGTTAGACGATCCTCGTCTTTCAAGGCACCACTGTAGATTTACTTTCGCATGAAAGCGAATCGCATTAGGTCTCCATCTATGTGTAGTGCTGCAAGACGACCGTTTGTATACATCTATCGCGATGTAAACCTTACAGTCTGAATTGTAAGACTGATTTTTCTAGTCTTTAGCGAACGCGTTACGCTGTTTCGTTCTCAAACTTTTAGTACTATCATTTACGTGATGTAACTATCGAGTCCGAACAGTGATATGGAGTGCAATCGGGTGAGCATTGTATTGTTGTAGTCCATGGGAATACGAACTGAGAAATAGGAAGCTAACCTACCAATTAAGAGGAAGTATCATGGTACACACACAATAATACTTGTAAGCAAGCGTTTATTCAGATATTTATTCTTCAACATGACTAATAATTCGACAAGTCTTCGCGACAAAATAAATATTCAATTACATAACGATAACTATGAAGAACTACAGAAAAATCGCATTCTTTTTTTTGGTATATGAAAAGTTGGATACAACAAAAATCTCTCTCTCTCTCTTAAGGATCCTGTTTTTTTAGATTTAAGAGCAATAAAGTCTACAGAACATATTTAATGTTTCCGTGTAGAGACTGAAACATTTCGTTCTTATGGTTATACAGTAATAACAATAAAGTGATAAAGAGCACGAGTCTCGTCCGAGGAATGGATAATGTCTGTCCGTCGCTATATTAATCATGATTAAAGTCAGTAAATGTAATAATTGGGACCGGCAGTGGTTTACGAGCGTATTTACGAGTTTGTTCGCGTGAACAAGTTATTTTTTGCGAGGAAACGAACTTAATGTGAAATATCGATGTTTGTTTTAGACGTTTATGTTGGCCCCTTATTGCGGGCCTGTGCAAACAACAGGATCCGGATTGTCAGGAAATTAGTAGCCTGAAACAAAATTAGGACGAAGTTTATCATATTCGTAACAAGGGAAAATATTTATACAAAAAAGGAAGTTAAACAAGTTGTTTTTTATTCTTATAATTTAAGTCTCTAATTTTTTTTGGAAATATTAAAAAGTTAAAATCTCAGAGAACAATAAAATATAATTATCTAGGGTTTCTGTTTTAGAAATTTTATTTTAAACTATAGGTAACTGTAAGTTTATTGAAAACTAAAATCTATTAATAAAGAAAACAAAGAAAGAGAATATATCATATACGAATATATCTATTAATAGATTGTTAGAAAACCTTAATTGGCAATAGTGCACGTAGCTTTATGTTGCGGGTTTTCCCCGACCATAGCTCTCCACAGTGCACGATAATAGACAATGTATTTGCATAAATCACAAATGTACTGATATAATAATGCTCTTTTACTTGCAATAAAAGTATTTGACACCATATCCTAAACAAACAATGTGTTTTTATAATTACCTACTTTATTTTTCCACAATGAATGAAAAAAAAAGGTAAAAAGTCTCTATATCCCCAAATATTTTTCCACGAAGCGCGTCCACTCACTGGGAGTCACTGGAAAATTCAAGAAAAATCTTACAGAGACCCAATGTTGAAGTTGTTGCTACCAGCAGGACGTTACGCAACGCAGTCGCAATCGCATTGATACGCGTCGCACGCGCATACAACGGTCGTCGGCGGTGCATCGCCGCTGACGCTATTTGCGTCTAGCGAATACTATTCAAATGCGACTGATTAGTTAGACGTTGTTTTGTTAACTGTACGAGAGTTGCTTACGATTTACTTTCTGTTTTTCACCTAAACTCGAAGTATATTCGCCTAGTGATTTGCTTTTAACGTATAATAGGTGTCTACAGAGATTTGCCATTATGAGCAGCGACCTCAATCAAACGATTTGAAACAGGTCGCTGCTTTAAACGAAAAGGCCACATGCACAATATTTTTACCTAATTTTTTGTTTGTATTTGCACTGAACTTAATGTTTAACTTGTTAAGATGCCAATGTTTATGAGAGGGTTTGTTAAGTATGACAATATGTGACTCTGGCCACATTTTTTGATAAAAAGTAATTTTGGACATTTCAGATTATGTGAAGATGATAAAAGGCTGTAAGTGTGATAAAATATGTCCCCCAATTTCGTATTCATTATTAAACTTATATCCTATAATGACAAAATACTTTTATTTTTCCGCTTTTTAATAATAGACGCCGCTTAAGAAAACAGTATTCGGTCATAGCTGCTTAAAATTAATTGACATCTAAATTTAAAACAAAGTGCAATAACATGGGAGCTATGAAAATAAAATAAATATAAATACAACTATACATCTTTAGCCGTTAGTCATTTCTCATGTTCACAGTTGAACAATAACCAAAATACTTACGTTTTATTTTCATACAAGATCGCGAAGTATCTATTCATTTCCTTGACATGAGCCGTGTCGGCTGTCCGAGGAAACGTTGACTCCGGCTAGAAAAGAGATATTTTGCCAAAAAGCTTAAGCTATGAGTTTATTATAGGAACAGATTGACAGCCTGTGTCGCCTCCCGTTTCCTTGCCAACTTTGCAATTAGACAAGATAATAATGGTTTCTTATATAAACAAAAAATACGTGTTACATACATGTGTTAAAGTCTGTGCTTGTCTGTCGTCACTACTTATTTTAGATCGGCGTTTCGATTACCAGATGGGATCCAAGTGTTAGTGTTATATTTTAAGTCAAAAGTAATAATACTAGCACAACCTTCATCTAACCAAGGTTACGTAAGGCACCTACCACGTAAGAGCGTTACAGACGTTTAACAATGAACCAAATGACTGTATAAAGTGTAGTATATTTTTAAAACAGCTTGACGCATCAAAATCGAGGTTAACTTCTTAACTTGTTGCTAAATTTTACATTTCGTATTCGTATTTATGCGCTATTGTGTGTGCTGGTCGCTGTAATGGGCAGTTTTCTATTAAAAGAGTTTTATTCATTGGTTGCATACTTCATTACATATGCCCAATCAATTGATTTTCGAAATACTTGCGCCCTTGGAATATTGTAGGTTTTTGTGGTCTTTGTGCTCTCATTTTTGTGGTTGTCACAGTAAAACTACACCTATTGTTATTGGAAAAGAAATCCGATTGAGACTTAAGTTATTTAACGTTAACGTTTTTGTAATACGACATGCCCCTATTCTGTACATGATAAGTGAATGTCTGTCCAGGAAGCTAAAATCGGTAGCTGATGAGCATGAGCACCACAGTAGCGGAATAATGCGGAGTTAATAAGATCCTGCGCTTGTACGGAGGTAGAGTTTAATTTGCTAAGGCCCAGTAATTGCATACAACGTTAGACAAGAGAACAGACTAGTAAATAACATTGGTAGTAACAAATTGAAGGTAATTATATCTAATTGCAAGTCACGGTCATGGCCAATAAGCACCAATAAGCAACAACATGGGAAGGTACGCCGAAGGTCTATCTCGGCATCAGCCCACAATTGCATGTTTCATACAAATCACATGGACTGTATGTGAATTAAAATAATTATAATGATCAATACACCATCAGGCGCATTAGAATGGTCAACACGAATTAAGCCCGCCATGATCAATGCTTGTGATCTGTCATTAGTTTTTTATTCAAATGCGGAAATCAATGTTTGCTCTACAAGATATTTTTATGATGAATGTTTTGTATAGCGAGTTACTTCTTATTTTAAGTAATGACGTGTTTAGTTTTTTTTTTATGAATATTATTTTAAACATTATATCAGAGTTAAACCGACAATGAGCATAATTGAACGTTTCGTTTACAATATAAATATACAACAACATAAG
Organism: Udranomia kikkawai; assembly: GCA_018250225.1. Taxonomy (NCBI): domain Eukaryota; kingdom Metazoa; phylum Arthropoda; class Insecta; order Lepidoptera; family Hesperiidae; genus Udranomia; species Udranomia kikkawai. The sequence goes on from DWTF01000342.1 coordinate 5,203, forward strand.
AAGGATATCGACTTTCCCGCGTGGGCTGCATACTTACCTTGTTTTGTTTTGTATATTTTAATAATAGGATACACTTGTATTAGCGTGAATTCCGCATAACCTATTAAGGGGATTGCCAACAAACGGTATCACGATGGACACCTACGAGGGCTTGTCCTAGTTGCAGCTGGACAGTCGCCAAGGCTCCGTCTAACACAGCTAGGTATTCTAACACGTTTAAATTTATTTGAGGTTAAACATCGATCCAGGTATAACCGAATGATACGTCTAACATGATGACTCGTATATCATACACTACACAACATTAGAATCTGGTTGAAATCCGCGAAAATTGCAGATATGTGATATTCAGCAGCCGTTCATTTAATTTCTCAAGACCACATCGTAACGATTCACGCCTATTCTTAAGAACTTATGTTAGTTCGCGTGGGTGTGCCTATGAATCCAACTCAACCTCAACCAAAATATGAGGAATCCCATGGATTGGTTGGATTCGAAGCGACAGCTCTATAAACAGAGTGTTAGATGGGCAAAGTCACGCACCGAACGGAGCCAACATCACGGACTCTCGATTTAGTCCGATAAAATGTCCCTGCAAATACCACAACGAATATGAAAATAGTCGAGTGTAAATAGGATCGTATTACTCAGGCCGGTTCGGTCGGAGCGAACGCAGCGCGGGTCACGGGCACGTCTTGCTATATTAAATTTATAGCATCGTAACTCGTTGCTGTGATCGGAGGAAGGCAACAAAACCAGTCGCACTACCAACAGGCCTATTGTTCACGCTAGGAATAAAACTGGAATGATTTCAGCCCGCGACGCCAATAAATGCACTTGTTTAAACCGCTCTCACTCCGGTGCCTTGAGCAGAATGCGTTTCCAATCACACTGTGTTCTTGGACTATTTGCTAGAACCTATTTCACGCGATTTGGATATGTTTAAGTAAACGTTTATTTTTACAAGAGTAATAGTAATAACAAAAATACAAAATTGTGAGGTGATTATGGGATGAAACTATTGTAAGAACTGCTTACGTAATAAGTATTAAATAGTTATTCCATATTTTATAAAGACTTACTTTAGTAATAGGAGCTTTAGCTCCTATTTAAATTTAATCGAGTGTAGAAAGCCTCAATTCACAAAGCTGAAAGTTCTCTGAATTTGTAGAATTTATGAATACTTGAAAATTTTTTACAAAGGCTTTTTTTTCAAACCTACAAAGGGATATCGATTTCCAGCAAACCCTCAACCTAGCTAAACCACACGGCATATTGAATCAACCCCAAGCATCTAAAATGTACTGTGAGAAAGGAAATTACCAGATGTCGTCGAAGCAAAATTTATGGGGAGGCAATACCAACGAATAAGTGAAACTTGTAATTACGTTAAGCAATAAACAAGATGAACAGCGAAATCTTTTGACTTTTAATTATTGAATACGGACAACAATAGCTCAGTCAATGCAGAACTGTCCCAGACGAGGTGCTGCCCTTTAATAAAGACTTTTAAATCATTTTCGAAACGCTCGCTTCTTTAATCGATGAATCGAGATAATAAGACGCTTTGTAAAATCAAAAAGCTGATTCAATATCTCTGATTCAAGTTCGTTATGCACGAGCACTTATTCTTTTATTTTAAATATCACAATGTCATTCGAAAAAACTGATTGGATATAAAATTAGAATTCAAGGATCTGTAATGAAATGAAATTACCTCAGTAATGTCGGTACGGGTCACAATAAATTAAAATGTCATAAAGTAATCAAGAGTAATCAGAATAAAATCGTCGAATGTTGAAGGGAAAGTACTAAAATGATTTTACCAGAGTACATCGTTAGCGAAATAATGGATTAAATGCAGCATTATATCGACTGTTACTCTTGTAATGTTACAAGTCGTATTTCAACAACATATGTTTTTTGCCGCATTTTTCACTGCACGTTGAGTTTGACATTTTAACCGCCGCTATCGCCTTAATTACAGCTGCTTAACAACTATCCTTATTGTTTCTTTTGTGTTTACTAGGTTTATCCCTTTCTAAGGGTCAACGTGTGTTCCAAGGAGCAATTATATTTTAATGGTTAGACAGTAGACATGCCGTTGCACTAATGATTATTTTATAATTGTGGCAGAATAAAACGTTAAATTACAATTACGTTCTTCGCTATTTACACCAACAATGAGAGTTCTACTGTGTCCAATAGCTTTAGAATTGACTGTAACATGTTAACAAAGTCTATGTATTTTTAATATTGGTGTGAAGTAAAACAATTTGTTGTTTAAAATAAATTTTAAGATCTTTGTACCTTTATCTTTTTGGTTTCATGCCAATCGCATGTTAATGTTATTCACCTTGCTAGTTCGTCTGCATGTTCCTCTTACTGTTTAACGTTAGAATTCACTATAATATATCTAAAGTTATTATTTTAGGTGTCCAAAATAAATATCTTAACAAATTCATAAATATTTTGTTATATCTGTTATATGTCTCAATGTCTCTATGGGGGACAACAGTGTCCGACAATACCGTTTGTGCTGGCCATGACGGTCACCGGTGACGTTAGCACACTGAGGTTCGTACCACTTTTTTACGACAACGATCATAGTAACATTCAATATCATGTGCCCAGATTGACCGAAATATCATAAAAACATAGGCTTACGCTCAGAGTTAAGTGCCGGCACATGGTGTCCCCCATGACGTGTAAAAAAAGTACTTAAGGATTTTTTTAGGTCGTACGCAAAAAAACCAGATATTCAATTCAAAGAGGAGGAAAATATCGTAGGTTGTGTGTGAAGATTTATTTCTCGGACTATGCCGGAAGCGATTAAGCTCAGACACCTATCAATCAGGGCATCTTTTAGCTCCGAGTGTACATACATTTGGTTCGCGCCGACGTTGTCAGTTGTAAACTGCGCTTTATTGTGTTTCCGCGATAGTAAATCATTAATTTTATGTCGCTGTTATTACAGTACATAAGCTAATCTTTTGTACTGGGACGAAGTAAATTTGTTTTAGTGTTCTAACGATTTGTTCAGTCGTAAAGCGGCTAGAGAACAAAAAACGCCATTATGTCGTAGATACGAGTATAAATACGAATGATGTTGAAGACTTTGTTGTACAAAAACCTAATCACTAAAAGCAGATTTTGAAACATTCGAGAAGTTAAATTACTTTTATAATAACAACGCTTTCTGTACTTACCAGGCAACAAAAGCAGGATCATCTATGTAGTTGATCAGAATTGAATAAGACAAACGCTATAGATCTAAATTTGGGTTTCCGATTAGCCCGAGATTGAATACACAACATGGTACAACTATTGCACCACGCATTTTCTGAAGACAAACTATTGAATCAAAAACAATTCATATCAAACAATCAAATGTGAACTATCAGAAGCATTTGACAGCATTTCCTCATAGCAGCTTGCATTAGTCTATTGTATACGATATCTTTACATTGTTTCTGAGTCTCAACCATGCTCTTCAGCCCATCACTTACCCATGGAATGCATATGAGTGTGATGATTACCTCAGTGAACTGGCAAACGCGCAGTGTCCTGTACACGGTCGGACGCGCCCTTGAAACTCGATAACGAACTGTTTGTCGAGACTTAGGACGGGACGAGTTACGTAAAATACGCCAAGGAATCCGAAGTCACGGAATTTATATTTTCGATTTTTTACCGCCGTAAATTTTCAATATCTGCGAAATGTTGTAAGCGTTACGTTACAAAGTGTAGCCGTGAAAAAGTTGAGTTATTTGAGGTAAAATTAAATAAAGTAATAACATTTTAACACATACATTGTAGAATGTATTTGTTACCGAGCAGTATAAAAGTGCATTGACGCAAATAATTAATTTAAAAGATAACTTACTAATCAAATTGAACAGTTTATAAACAAACTTCGAAAGATTGTTAAACTCTCGCTTGTTTTGATAGAATCTCAATGTAACAAAAATACCTATTTTAAAATCATAAACAAACACTATGACATGATATCAGTTGCTCTCGTTTCAATAAAGCAGTTGATTTACTGTTAGCGATAAAACTATAGCCGATCTATCGACTAATGATATTCTGAAAGATTTGTGTCTTATTTAGAGCTTTTCTACTAAAAATTTAATGTAAATTCATATTGGTTTGATCTTAACAGTCTAATTACAGGCCTATATAACACTGGGTATAGGTAAATCAATTTCCACAGAGCAGCCCGTCCTAGGCTTGCCACAAAAACCCGTTGAAGCTGTAAAGGCCGCTATGGCCAGAAACAACAACACAATTCGAAAAAAAATCACAGAAGGTACAACTGAAAAGTTCAAAATTTTGCTCTCATTTAATGTTCTACACAGTATAAAGGACACCCGGATTCACCACTTTATCAACGCTATTTGGTTATTTATGAATTAAATTTAAATCAGTGCTCTTAATTATGACTGTCATGTGCCAAGATTAGTCGATGCACTACATTGTTGCATTAGATAAACATAAGGGAAATGTGAGATATTGGCATAGATTTCCAACTACATTAGTCGTGGATCAAAGTGAGCGAAGCTTTTTGAGTCTATTTCTGTTTTCACTGGCCATAAATATAGCTATATTACTCATATGCAGTCGAAATTATATACATATACATTTCGCTTTAATAAGATATTATATTTAACAAGATATATATTTGACAACGCAAGCAGCTGACTTAGAGCTTATTCATAACACAAATTGGTGATTTAAGACAAAACTAAAGACAGCACCTGAATATATTCGTCTATCATATTTATATATTACATACATCATCTATTTTTACTGTTTATTTCCTTTTCCTTATAACAATTGTAACGCCAACTGAGTATACGAATATCTTTCCCGGTAGCACGATCAATCTGACATTAACATAATCGAGCGATTTAACGACTAGAAAGAATCCGCAACTTAAGTACGAATTCAACAACAAGATGCCGAGAAAATGTTAAAACAATCACGATTCCACGAACATGTTAATACACGCCGCTCTCATTATTCGTCGTAATAACCTCAATCATAATCTTGATGAAACACTAAATGAAGCCACATAAAGTACAGCGAAGGCCGCTCAAATCGGACATATGAATCAAACGCGACAATTGGCACTCCGCACCTGGGGGAGGCCGGGGTAAATAGGTCACGGGTGATGCGGACGTAGCGTATAGTCGCGATGCATCCTGCCAATCTTTTGGCAATTTGTCTATGATACGGTACAGATATGGGTGCATATTTTGATCATTTACCCGTGAGAGTGGCAAATGTCTATGAAACGGTACAGACTTTGGTGTCTATTTTGATCGTTTACCTGTGGGAGTTATGGTGTGAGAGGGATGCGAAATAAAGGGATGTCACAAGCACTATATTTTTTTGATTGATTTATGGTTATGGTAGTTGAAAATTTTTTGCTTCCGTTAGGAACTCATTTTCACTCAATTTTGTATTGAGATTTCAGATGCTCTACAATCAATACTTTAGTAAAACGCGTTCTTCATAATCGAATTGTTTGTTTAATAGGCGTTTTATTGAATTAAGAAGAAAATCAAATGACACAAGCGAGTCACCTGCGGTGGAAGGTTAAGTAAATAGGTCGCCCGGGCTGAGTAGGTTACGTGGCATGTAAATCAAATTTATAAGTACAAAAGTGATTTATCTATCGTTGCGTCTATAATTCGTATCATAGCCAATTCTGGGTTCATCTGGTTCAGTGGTATTTATAATTGATAGTATTATGAAAAGGAAAATTAAAAAACAAATTTTAACATATTACACGAAACCATACCAAAGAACCCAAATATTTCCAATTAGAGATCATAACACGGTTTAAAAAAATGGGTTACCTAAGTTCATTTTTCAACAATACCCAGCACTACGAACATTGAAAGACAATAGGTAGTCGAAAACATTACAAGAAAACAGCGAACAGCGCTTGACCGAACGAAATCAGCGCTGTTCGTTGACAAAACCGTATTGGGATCACTTGGCTGCGGAAACCAGGTCACCGGTTCGCCGGGCGTTTTCCGCTAGCCTTGACCTGGTCTGACTCAGCGCCTCAGCGCTTCACCGCTGGAGTCGCACCATGCACCGTGCGTCACTTACATTCAGTTATTTATAATGAACGAGTGATAACGTTACGAAACGAATGGTTATTTTGGCGTGACGTCTCGATGATTCTGTGGGACAGATGGGCCGTTCGTCTGTGCACCGTCTGATTCGAATCGAATGTTACGTAAGGACTTATTTTTATTCATCCAGCCTTGATCTGCTTGACATCAGAATCTGTGGAAGTGGGTATGTCAAAGTCCTTTGAAAATAAGGTATGAACTCTGCTCCGTTCAATGTACAACATTATGTAAAAAGACTGTGAAATAGGTTACAAAAACTGTTTGTTACAAGATGCGTTTTGGTTTCTTAGTAAATACAACCTAAAGTCATACACAAATTAGGTTTCTGCAGAATATCCCGGTCAGGACATTCGCATAGCAACTGGGTCGCGGATTGGGGGCAAGGCTGGGGTATTATTCTATCAAGCCAGTCCGCCGCCGTTAATGCAAGTGAGGTCACGAAACGCAGCACGGCCGAGGTTCACAACCTTGCTTATCTGTACCTACGTGGACGGTGAGTCGACGACCCGGCGACCACACTCACTGTACCGTGTACAGGGTCCTGAGTTTCAATCCAGCTCAAGGGTTTCCAATAGTATAGAATAGAATATCATTTATTCACAAACATAGCGACTATGTTATACATGTAGCTACATTAAAAGAAGAAAAAAAAATAACACAACGATAGATCGATTTCTTTGTCAAGTTAGATGCAAGTTATTGCATAGAATAAGATTGCGAAGTAAGTAGGTACTATATGAGATTGTTATAAATGTATCGGGGGTGCGTCTATTGTAGAGCACGGGAATTAGTTAGTCGAAACGTGGAAAAAAAGCAACAAATAATGTGACAATTTATTGGATTTGTAAATGAGTAATTTTTATTTTTAATATGAGCTGCTCTATATAAGAAACAAATATTACGTTTTTTTTCTACGATAATGTACCTCAACCAGTTTTACCAAATCTTTTTTACTTTGGTTATTACAGGCGACATTCTTGGCAGTAATATTATAGCATTTCATCCGGTTTTATACATTGAGGTGACTGAAAAGAGGTTAATGGACGTCATAAAACTGAGTGTAACGCACAAAATTTTCTATACTCACGAGAACGTTTATTTTTAGTGATTTTATTATTGTACGTAGGTTTATTACAATTATTTCCACTTAAGACTTTCATTGTGTTACCTGGAAACTTATCTAAAGCACCTTAACATTTTGTTTAGTTTTATGAAAATACTAGCTGACCCGGCAAAACGTTGTTTTGCCATTAAAAATTTTTTAGTGAATATTTTGGTATCAAATAACTAACTTATTGTAATTGTATTTAATATACTTATGGTACATGTGGTATATATAAATATATGTAGGTCTACTAATGGGAACGAAGACTGTCTTCTCTCTTTCTTTTTCTTCTCAACCGGTAGTAAACCGGTTCTTAAGTGT
>DWTF01000343.1:0-12775 GCA_018250225.1 Udranomia kikkawai
CTGCCACATAAAGTTTCGTCTCAGATCATTTTCAAACAAACAATAAAATTTCAATCCCCCATATTTTATCCCCATGGGGGTTGAATTTATCAAAATCCTATTTACGCGGACGCCTTCATCATTATAGCTTCAATCCTTAATTTCAGTTCGATCAGTCGAAAATTTACGAAGTTTCATACATACTATCTTCTCCTATTGTATCCCCTTGGGGGTCAAATTTATCAAAATCCTTTCTTAAAGGATGCCTACATCATAGTAGCTATCTGCATGCCAAATTTCAGCCCAATCGGTCCAGTGCTTTGGGCTACTATATGTTGATAGATCAGTCGCTCGGTCGGTCAGTCAGTCAGTCGATCAGACACTCAGTCAGTCACTCAGTCAGTCGATCAGTCAGTCAGTCAGTCATCTTTACATTTTATATACTTAGATTTAAGTGCATAGAGTAGAATTGGCCGAGTTTTTCTGTCCGCCGCTATACATTAAGAGAGTAGAGACTAAGAGTCGTTGACAACTGCTTTTTCTAGAACATTATACTTCTTGAAAAGTTTGTTTTTGCATTATCCCTTAAATCCCAATGCAATCTCCCTGAAGTAAGTACTTATATTAATAAATGTTTTCAACTAGGTATATAGTTTCATAAAAAAATGGGTTCATTTTAAGAGAAGACCGTATTCACTAATGTATCCCCTTATTTATTTATTTAAGCTTTAGCATCATACATAAAAGTATTGACACAAAGGTGGACTTAATGCTAAAAGCATTTTCTCCCAGTCCACTTGTGGTTATATCCTAAAGTTGACCTAAATATAGTTCTTTGATTTAGTTGAATTTATTTTTATTTTTTCATAAAACTGGGAGTATAAATCAAGATACACTACGCAATAAAATTGCCAATTCCCAACACCAGATGGCGTTGCCGTAAAACACTAGTTTGTTATTGTATTTCCTTTCACGGTTTTGAATGTAATCGTATATTTTTCTATATTGAAAAAGGTTAGCAAAAAATAAATATAGCTTTGCTCTTGTCTATAATTTGGCCCTATTTAGTTTTTAGCGGCCTTTATGCCAACGTCTTTCAAATAAAACTAAATGAAAAACAAAAAGAATTAAAAATTTCATAGACAGTTAATTAATTTTTTTTTCATCAAAGCAGGCTGTTAATAGTTTATTTTTTCTAGAGAGGATGAAATAAAATAAAAAACCAGAGACTCATTATTTGCGTCCTAAGTTAGGAGTTTAATTATTTTAACAGCTCCACTTAAGTTACAAAGTAAATGTTTAAGACATGAATGCAATCCCTACTAAAGTTATAAAATTTATAATTACATATTTTCACATTTAATGTGAAAGAAAATTTGTTATGAACTAAGGTGTAGGTACTAGTGATATGAATATCCTTGATTTTTTATGTATTTGAAGTAGCAAACGAGCATGTAGTCCACTTGATGATAAGTGGTCACTGCCGCCCAGGGATATCTGTAGTCAACCTAAGATAGAATTGAAGTTCTTTCTCAGCTCAACTACAAATGCGTTGCTACCCTTGAGGACAAAGTAGGAACGGCTCGGTTAAGTATGTCTCCCAGACCACACCCACAACCAGAACACAACAGCACGAACACTGCTGTTAAAAGGCAGAAATAGATGTGGCGGTGGTGCCTCTGGAAGTCGAACTGTAAAAAGTTCTACCACATTCAATACACGTATACATACACATATATGGATGTGTTTAAGAACGTGACACGTAAACAAAGGCAACCATTAAAAATTTGCCTCGGCACATCATAAACGCCGATGTTCCGATAGTTATATTTACGTACGCAATAAAGAAGACAGAGGCGTCACGGCAGCACGAAACCCGCCACGAGTAGCTTGTGTCGTAAATTTAATATGTCATCTCCTATATTAAAATGGTCGTTAAGCTAATAGCCGCACCGCCTCCGAGCCGAGCGATAGGGTGATACTGCGACTTACTTTGAATATCAGAAAAAACATCCTCATTCTCACTTCTGATACGTGAAATATGTGCTGGGCCCGACGTTTATGGAATATCCTGCGTGTTTTTTATTAGGAACTAACTAAGCTTGTAGACAAATTGATAATGTGATTAATTTGATACTAGGCACGTTTATATGACACGATTTTTTTCGCGCGACCTCTCTTCTGATTGTAGGATTTTGAATGTACACAATCGATTTCAAGAAGTATTTTTAAGTTCTGATTACCAAAGTATATTTATATTTAATATGAAACATAATTTTTAGGCATGAATAACATATTAGGCGTAAAATTAATAGGTCTAATAGAATAAGACGAAAATGTTGGCACTTTTCGTTTTTCACTTTGGATTAGTGGTACGGTTTAAAATAATAATTGGGGAAAATATTTGGGCAAACAAAGTGAAATATTGAGCTAGACTTAACCATATGAAAAATTAACTATGCTAGTTATCTGCTATTAATCTCAAAAATTATGATCCGTTTCACCATACACTCAAATAACAAGACAGGCATCTTCTCTAATATAGGAACATACTTATATGTGTTACAAAAACAAGCGCCTCCAAACAGACAAACAATTTTTGGGGACACTTTTTACATAAATAAACACTTTTGGTCTTGTAATGACGGAAAAAATATTTCAGACACAATTACACGTTAAACCGTGTTCATACAGACAAGAGTCTCCATTTTGGAACATAAATACGGGCCCCGTTTAAGCGCTAGCAACATATTCTCGTCACTCCATTACGTCCTTACACATTACTCCCTTAATTGCTTCCGCTTACCATGAATTTTAACAAAGCAGCATCGTACCGCAAAATGTATAAAATATAGCGGTGCAGTTTAGATTCCACCTCCTGACATCAATTTCTATTCACTGGATCTCGCCCCCATTCGCACCTGGCTTTCCGAGAGCCTTGTCAGTACGACCAGTCAGATTTAAATCATCGTGCCACGCACAAAATATCATGAGGATTCCCTGTAAGTTACAACCTTGCATTTCCACTCCGACTGCGTTCGATGTCGGAAAGGAAAATCAAAATTATTCATAAAATAAATGTTTTCGTATTGATGCTTCTATTCTACAAAATAAATCGCTATATGTGTATGCTTGCATGAGCTTTACCATATACATTCACATTTCGCAAATAGTGTTCGTGTATCGAAACGTGACAAAATGAGCAATGACACAAAAGTGCACTTTCTTCAAGTAATCGTCCCGCATAAGCACTTCTGGCGAAAGCATTTGGGTATTGCGTACATTTTTCTCCTCGATCGTACATGAGGCAAACAAATGGTTTCCGTTTAGGAAATAACACTAAAAGTAGGCACGTTTGAAACTGCCACTTAAATCTTGAGATCCTCGATCGCCATTTCTCTTTGCGTCTTAACTGGTGTGAGGCCGTATAGCGCACCCTTGTCGTTACTACCATTAAGGAATGCTCTAACAATCTTTCTGATAAGGGGAGGAATTCGGAGCTTGTCAAACGGGATGGCATTACTTTTTTGGCATTAAATCGAGGTTCCATTGACGATTCGGGCCTGGAAGCATCAGATCTTCGTCAAAGAGACATTTCTGTTAACTAAGTTTCGGTTCTACCCGAGCATCCCCTGCCCGCGGCCGAGTCGGACAATCAATCACATGTTCCTTCGCAACCGTGATTACCATAAACTTCCCGTTTAAGCAGGACCCAGCGCGCTTCTTCTAAGCCTTATCGATTCGTCTACGACCATTTTTGCGCCTTCTATACATCAAGCGCTTTTTGTGACAGTCCCCTTTCATTGAAACTTGCAATTGGCCTTTTTCTTTAAAGATTTTTTCACAGCTCGAGCAACTTTTTATTGAAAAGTTGGTGGGACATTTATGTGGAATTCTTTTTACGTGTTCGATTTAAATAGGGTCGAATGAGAACGGCGGGAGGCGGACGGGAATGGAAGGCGTAAATGAAAGTTTCAATTTCGTCATGTTAATAGAATGCGAGGAAATAGGAAGCATCGTCGCCGCATCGCGTCGTGTCGTCGTGTCATTAATAATACAAACGAAACCATGACGCTTGCGTCGAGTTCACAGGATGCAAGCATTGCTGCTAACGAGATTTGGGAGCGCTCTGCAGTCTTTGCCGACGCTACAATAGCGAATGATTTGAATTAAAAAGGAGGTGGCAACTGAGATGCTTTGTAACTGAGCTCTCGTGAATCAAACGTTAGCATATAACTTTAAAGCCGTGTAACTCATAAGATTAATCATTGTTTGGGTTCATTATACGGAAAACGTGATTATTCTTCATTCTATTATGGCTTGTATGTTTAAATGTAATTAAAAGTAATGAGAATTGGCGGCCATTTCATAACATAGTTTTGAACGACTTCTTTAAGCTTTTTAAGTAAAAATTTATAAGTCCGATCATAATCTGACAGCAATCACTATTCGAACAGCTACCTAATTTCCTATGTACGTATACAATATAAATTTAATGGTTATAAGGCACACACGGCACGCAATTCCCAAGTGACGCAACTGACTTAAGGCGAACGCAAAGACGTAAATTATGGCTCAACAGGCCTTTCCGGCCGTTAACGATTTTGACTCGAACTTAAATTCGAAGCGTGAAAGAAAATTAATTAATCACACGTGCGGTACACGTCACTCCATACAAGTAAACACCTCGCTCCCTACAAGAGAACGCGCACGCAATAGACGAATCTAATACACGGTACAGTAATCTAATTCCGTCCGTTTTCATTTCGGCATCGTATTGTTTCCGAGCCCGCCCAGTCCACCTTCTTATATCAGAAGTTTCGCGTCAAGTAAACCTCTGGGATTACTGGCTCCACGTCTATAACTATCGATCCCGGGTAGTTAGCGAACTTGCTTTACGATTGTCGACCATCGCAGACGTAGTACGCACGGAATAATGTAGTGAGACACGCCCACGCCGTTTCTTCGCGAAAACAACGTCTCCGAGCGGCAAGTGTCATAACCACATAACTAATGTTCCACGCGGTTCATAATATTTTAAGAACGCTTTCGGTGTCTATAATTGAAATGGTGGAGGTGCGTGGGGAGACAATAAAACGGTGACAGCGCGGAGGGCGCAGGAGTGATCAATAAAGGCCATACGTTAGGGCAGGCCGGTTCATTACTGCGCTCCGTGTCGCGTCTCCGCGTCCCCATTACGGAGGAGTTAGGAGACGCGAGCGGCGATAAATAGCGGCCGAGAAGCCCTGCTTTATTTCTTGCGCACAATTTCATTTACATTAGAGGTGCTGAACCGAGTCTCTCCTGAGAGTCATGTGAGAGTCGCGTACAGATTCATGCAAAACGAGTTACGAGCGGCGAGACCACGTGCCGCAGACCTTAATCTAGACGGTGGCGGGTGACAAGGCACTGCCGCTGCCGCCCGGCGCCCCTGCCTACTTAATTACTACTAATTGCTACAGCTTATATGTACGTGCATCATAAACTTCCCCGTGGGTTGGTATTAATTCAGAATATCACCCAAATTTGTCTTACACTTTGTTTTGTGCGAACATCGCGTAAATAGAACTGTCGTTTATGTAACGTTCGCGTATATGAATTTCTTGAACATTTTACCCTATTTAAGTGCTGCATGCTAATAGAGGGAAAACAATTTATCTGGCAATAAAACGAATAAAAATAATCAACCGAATAGCACACACAGATATGTGTTTAAATAATTAATGATACCATCCGATAAGATCGTGATTTGCCTTTGTAATTTCCTCCTTACTCTACCTGACCGAGTTTTATTACATTATGGAAGCAGAAAACGTTTGCCAAGGAAAGACAATAAGACATACATTTGCCGGCACAGGAACGTCCAATTTTGCAAATTGTAGCTGCATTAACGGACATAACAGATACGGGGATGTTCAACAATTAGGCACTTAAATGCAAATCGTCCTCTTAGGTGCTCTATAATACAGCTTTTTCTGACTCAATACATCGTTTGCAATTTTATTTGAATTTCGCCGAGGAATCCATTGTCGGAGCATTTCAATTCGTACATGGAAACACTTTTATAGGGGCGCCGCGCCACGTCTCCGCTTAATATTATACAAATTTCATTATACCCGCGTTTCAATTGGTTGAACGACGCGGTCGCCGTCCACGGTGGTCATTCGCAAACGTTTTATTCGTTCCCCAGTACATTCTAGTGCCTCTTAAGCTTGATACGAATTAGTTAAGCAACGAGTCTGTGGTAATCACGCCCGTTTACAATTGCAAACGGCTCCTAACGCTGCTGAGTTGGCACTATGTCTACTATTTGTTTTCTTTGTGAGACCCACTTGCTTTTACCAAAATTCTCGTTTGCAGCGCGAGATTTTTAAATTGCCAAATGAAAACGGCGAGGACAATTAATTTTTCTTTTCTCCTTTACTAAAGTGAGGAAGATTTTAGTAATGCTTGTTCCACGTTAACTGACAAGTTATGCATCCTAGAAATGTAAAATATAACGCAAACGAACGTATTACTTGATAAGTAGTAGATGCGATTAAAGAACGGTGAAATTTTACAATAGGTCCTAAAATTCGCAACAGATAATATGTCTAAATAATTGAAAATTTGATTTCATTGGAAAATTGTTATTTTTACCTTTAAAAGCAGAAGCTCCCATCGTTTACGCAACACATGCCAATAACGATCCTCATTGCAGAGTTTAGTATCAACAGCAAACATTTATTGTAGAATTGACTTATTTGTACACCGATTTTAATCGCTCTACAATTTTCAAACAAACATTACTTGCTAAATATTCCTAATTGCTTTCCTGGACTAATCAACATTTTACTACGGTGTTTGTTTTGAGAACGATTACCGACAAATGTTAATTAAGATTTCGAAATAAAGCGCATAAACACATACTTACGAGTATTTCACGATCATAAACCCTTTACTAGACACACACAATGTTTCCGATGATCGACATGAAAATAGAGCACAAACATCAACGTCATTTAGTAAAAAATAAGTGGCCATATATTTCATATTACTTGCCATTAACGTCAAAGGCAGGAGCGGGATTGTCTGTCTTGTAACAAAAAAGGTTACAAAACTGTCGCAATATACGAGCATTTCGATCGCTACCCAGAAATAGCCTGCGGCGTTCGGTACCGACGCAGCGGGTTGCAGCGAGACCTATGCCGTCTTAATATTTAATACCTAACTAACATTTCTATGACGTCGAATAAGCCAATATGATTTAAAATTCATCACGAACGCCCCACGGTCGACGCTGTCTTCAGTAAAATTGTATGCCTCCCGCCATCATTACGTTATTTGTGTGTGTGTTTCCAATTGAATTTGTTATGCAATTACAGCGTATTTGTTGGCTTGTTTTGTATCGTTCTGTTTGCTTTTTTATTGCGTTCTTGTGCTCTAAGAAGCTCATCATCACTTAATGAAAAATTTAAGATTTTATGCAATGACGTCCACGATCTCAATCTTTTCAAAATTATCCTTAAGAATTTAGTACGTAATGCGGTAGTTAAAGTTTAATATTATTTTTTCCGTTCTCCGAGACTTGTACCCAAATTGGCTTTACATACGCTAGATAGTTACTTTTGAATAGTGAGAGGTTGTTATGGTCAAAGAAAATTTTCTAGGCGATATAATAAAAAAATGCATGATCCCTCAAATTGCGGTAATAACTAGTAAGTAGGGCATTCTGGGTTTTCGTCCAGAATCATAAAAAATAAATTGCCAAAATGGCTGGGCTAGTATCTTCGCCCATTAAACGGAGTACCATTTCTACGTGTTATATTAATACGAAAGATTGGTAGAAGACCTCAAAGCCACATTGATTTATATACCCTATTTTCGCCCTATCTTTTCCTTACGTACGCAGTTATATAATAATTAAAAGTATAGGCAACATTCGGTCTAAAGTATTTATTTACTTCTTTACCGGCTCATATTATAATATATTTCTATATCTGAACATTGCCTTTTGGATTCGTGTTGCATAATGTGTATTAACTTTTTACATTTATACATTTCAAATACTTATATTTTTACGTCACGTATAGAATTCGCGAACTTGTTCAATTCACGTCACATTACGGCGCATCAAGCAAGCGTTTGGAACCGACCGAATTTTATTTCCGACGTTTCAATATATAGCGAGACACGAGATGCGAGGCTGGAGGGCTATCCTAAGCGTTGCAGGTAACTTATCGGCGATGGCGTTCGATCGCATATCTGATTTATATTTCACACATTACTTCCCATCTTACCTCCCCTACGCCGTCTCGGTAAATATGCCAACGCTCTAAGTAACTGCGATGAAAATCGTCGCAAAACCTCGAATCCTTATCTCACTCCTTCGAACAGCAGTTACGTAAATATGAAAAGAACTCCTGGGGTGAGTAGAGTATTTCATTATCCGTGACCTGTTGAGCGCGAGATTTGTGACTCTAATTACGTAACGCGAGCGATGCGCGCTCACGACGCCATTTTTTGTCGGTTATCAAATTTTTATGAACACTCCCGACTGCGTACACTATAAAGAATCCGTTTTCAATTGATACATACTCGTACGTCGCTTTGAACAAGGAACAGCCAGTGCGCGCGTAATAAAATTAATGTTTACTTGTATCGCGAGTAACGCTATAAAATCGTAAACGAACGGCCCGAATGACGAAATCTTTATAAATTTGAGTGAAGTAAAAACGACGAGGACTATAAATAGACCGTACTCAAGAAAACTGCTTTAGACTACAACAATAATGGCGCTCTTTAAAAACGACTCGATTTTCTCGGAAACTCTTTATCATTTCTGAGCGGAGCGCTACTGTTTTCTGAGCGTTGCCGAAAATTAGATAAACGCAATGCGCCTGACATCGCGTCGGTTTTTATCGGTGGGTACATTTGCCTCTTACCTAGCCTCCGGTTCCCACGCTCAGGCTTCCGTTTAACGGCAATCAGGGCGAGCTCGCGACGCTCTGTCAATACGAAGGCGAGAGGTTTCCCTGATAAACTTATCTAGCGCCCGCCCCGCTCACCCGCCCCCCCTGTCGTCTGCGTTTATCTCTCGTACGTGTGTACGTATGTAGGCGTCTGTACGATCAACTCGCGTCCTACAATATGCCAAATTCACTCCTTCATGTTCGTGTCATATCAAACGTGCTTAAAATATTCCGTAATTAATTAACTTATCAATGTCACGATGAACCCTTAATGTATTAGCTTGTGTTAATTAATATTCCTAATTATTAAACCCAAAACGTGGTATGACAGTACGTACCTTTGTACGGAGATTTTTAGTTATGAAGAAAAAGATAAAAAGAAAGAAATGCATGTAGCAATACTTATATCGTATTACAAACGAAAATCTTATTAAAGTATGTTCATATCATAACAAACATGTATAACTGCACTTACAAAAACTTGCATTGTTTCGTCGTTCTTGCGACCTCGAGAGGCATTCGCAACATGCAGAGCTACTAATACTAAAACTTCCTCCATTTAGTTATCCCACATAACCATTGAAATAACATTGTAGCAACACATGTTCAAGAGTATCGTATCTTGTACAATACGTATCAATACGTGCTATAACGTCGAAAGTTTTGCGTCCGATAGCGCGATTTTACTTCTAAATGTCTACAGAAATTCTAAACAAGAGAACCTCAAAATGCTTTCCTCTTTCGAAACTGATATCAGGAAAATCTGTGTATTGATAAAAATAAGATAGAAAACTGGAATGTATTTAGCTCAACTGAAATTATGTACCGAAAAAGAATTCCGAGGAATATCCGTGAACGAAATCCATATTGAACTACAAAGTTATGAACATCCAACTCCGGATTTAAAGGAACGCATTGGCCGTTTATTTGCAATATAATTTCGAGTTTTTTATGCTCCCTTTTATATTTCGGCACTTTTTATGCTCGCTGGAAAGGTCCATAAAGGTGGATTAAAGAAACATCAACCCGCGACCGATTGCTACTTCGAACGTCCTGTAAGAGTAAAGTTAACGGAATTCCGGCGAAACTCAACAATTCTTGCTATCATTACGTTCCACGTAAGATTTTCTATTCCGACGATAATACTTTTGAAACGCTCGCTCCTTGCTATTAAATTTATGACTTTCACGTATGAATTTGTTTTACCTTAAAAGTATTTCGCTCGAGCGAATCAAGCGTAAATTTAATGACTGCGTTCAGATTCACATTAATTCAAACCCATTCGCGAATGATCAACCAAGGTGACGAAGCGCGTAACGCGGAGTTTTCTAGCGAAACAATTAAATTTCTCATATATTGACGGGATTAGAAGCAGAATTTCAGTGCGGGAAAGATCGAAACCGAGAGCATTAAGCCGGGGCGTATTGGAGCCGATCTTAAGTTCGCTCGGTTAAACCGAAATCTTTGCTTCGGTGTTGAATACTCCTCGATCGGATTCGATCGATATATCGCCCCGAGGGCGCGCCTACCTAGCGGGGCTAAATACAATTTACCTTTGTTATTTTTCGTGTCATTAAACTGCGTCGCGATTTCGAACGCTTGATCGGGATTGCGAACTCCGATGCGAATTGTTTGTGAGCTTTTGTTTCCCACTCCGCTCGCCAGCGACGCGACATCAATTAACATCGGATCCCCCGACTGAATTTTCTTCATAGCCGTTTCGATTATTGTAGGTAGGTTTAAAGCGGAATTACTTCCCGCTGCAGAATAGAGCTGAATATTGAGGCTCCGCTTTAGTGTTTTGGGTCGACTTCGCTAAACTAAACTGATTTCTGGCGATACATTTCACAGATTAGTTTGGGGACGCAGAAGCTTACAAATTTCAATGTCGCACTATCAGTTTGGAAGTAGATACGGCGGCATTTGTCTGGCGCGTCCCCTCGGTTGCGTGCTTCTGAACAAATGAGGGTGACCACGTCGAGTCGGCCTCTGGTGTAGGCGCCGGTTCATTTGTAAAGCTTTATCGGGCCTGACAAATTGCGACACTCACTATTTTTATGTCGCGGACGATCGAGGAATGCTCGAGCTACGGAACGATTCACCTCCCTTCCATTGTGAAACTTTCGTATGGAATAAGTTTTAATACGAGCCCCACGAAATAAATGTAGGTCAATTCGAAAAACAATGGCTTTGTTCTAAAGAAAAAGACGGTAATACCCGGCAGTCTTTACGACTCATACGTAGTCACAATCTAGACTTCCAACTTTAGCTTTACATGTTGATTATTCAGCGTTATCTAGGTATAAAAGTTTGCGGGAAGACACTCGGCGCTGTGAAGCCTCGCACTCGCTTCCCCGCGTTAATGCACGGGCACGTAGTTTCATGTCGGCGCAGAAAGTTGTGCAAAGTGCACAAAGTGCGCGAACGCCACGGCAAAGCCTTCATTTGTCGGCTCGTGACGTCCGCGTGACAAATGTGGACGGGTCTTTATGTACCCTCGTACTCACCCGAGCGCGGTGCGATTATGCATGACTATGAAAAATGTAACTTTGTTTGCCAAGCGGTTTTAAACGTAACAATTTGTCAAAATATATCAATTACACGATTCTTTTTCGCATTGTTCCTTTGTTTCACTTCGTCGTACGATACTAAATCAGGATGAGACATTGCGTGTGCATCGAAACGAGTAGCCATTAATGAAGTTATCTATCTGGTTTAAACTGGTTTTAGCGTAATTTAAAGCCTATGTACTTTCTGTAACGATTCTGCTCGGTAGCGAAATTTCTATTGCTAGAGGGTTAGCGTAGATTGGGTAATTTATACTTGCCTCCAGCCCTCCCCCTCCGACGAGGGGAGGAAGATACAAGTACCATACTGTTCGCTAAAATTGCTTAATGGATCGATTAAATGTAGGATTTAATTAGAAATTATATCAATTTTCTCCGCTTGTCAAACTGGGAGAGTTATTAGTTTTTAATCTTTCCAGTTCTTATCGATGATAAGTATTCTATTACAATATCGACATTGATTCTTAATAATGATGGCAGATAATTACTATGATAATAACGGGGTCCCCAGTAAAGATACCGAATAATTATTTCCGAGCTCGTAAAATTTGTCTTTCTGTATAATAAGTATTCAATGATAAGCTCCTTGACTTGGCTAAGCATATTAAAATTCAATTTGTGAGTCGAACCGTGAAGCATAACGGATTGTGGACCGATTTCGTCGCCTCCTTTCTTCTCCAATTTTGCGACTCACCCGATCTCGGAATAGTATTTGCTCAACTCTCTCGAATACAATAATAGCAATTAACGTAACATCATTATTGTAGTTCATATTCCTCTGTTCTTTATAATTGCATATTTCTTTCAACTTTAAAAAAAGTGGATCATTCTTGTGTATTTAAAATTTATAAACAACTATAGATAGTTG
Source organism: Udranomia kikkawai (assembly GCA_018250225.1). Lineage (NCBI taxonomy): Eukaryota > Metazoa > Arthropoda > Insecta > Lepidoptera > Hesperiidae > Udranomia > Udranomia kikkawai. The sequence continues at coordinate 12,366 of DWTF01000343.1, forward strand.
TTTAGAGATAGAGGTAGAGGTAGAGTCTTTGGTGATCTTCTAGTGAAGTTTTATCTGAACATTTTTTTCTCGGGTCACTTTGCATATTCTATTATATTAGGAACGTAACTCTTAAGATGCCTTTCAATATTTTATTAGGTATACCCACAAACATGTTTAACCCAATTTGTGCTTGTTCCAGGTGGAATGCAAAAAAGCACAGCCGAAAGAAGTGATGCTACCAGCTAACCTGGCGAAGACGAGAGCCGCCGGACGCGGCGCGTACGGTGAGTTGTTAGGTAGCGCCGTGGCCGCCGGCGCTGGCGTGCGGTACGCTCCCTACCCCGTCCATGCCCACTACATAAAATATTTCCGCCGATTTTTTAAAATAATTTCCAAAATGGAACCATTGGTGACCACCCACTCCTGTG
>DWTF01000344.1:0-12759 GCA_018250225.1 Udranomia kikkawai
ATTGCTACTCCTATTCTGTCCAATTTTATTAATTAGAACATTTAATTGACTGCGACCACGAGTCTATTTAGGTAGTAATGTCACATGAAAACATTGGCATAGATTCACTATGTGTTTAGATGCGACAGGGGTATTGCTCCATGCTATTCTATTGAATAGTTTTAAATTAAAAAAATATTACATTGGTGAATTTGGTAATATTCCTTTGGAACTCATCTCCGAAAACTCTTTCAAAAAAGTACTTGCCTTATTATACTTGAATGTTAATATCAAAAATGTATTGCAATATTGTGCGATTGTAAACAAAACTAATTTCTAAAGATACATTCTGTAACAAAAGGTTCTCATTTAACTTCGAGAGTAAAACTAGTATCACTATAATATAACTAGCAATTAAATCATAATATAAAGAATAGCTTACAAGCAATTTCTCTCAATAAAAACTATTTGGGAACAACATAGTCTTCATATATTTGAAAGCAGTGTAGTGTGTAGTAGTGTAGTAACACTTAAATCAGTTAATTCTATAATTGCTCTATTGGACACATACCTAAAATCAATTGTACAGGAAATGTTAATATCGTTTCTAGCTCGCCCTTAAGCAAAATATCCGGGATATTAATCAATAGCGCCCGTAGTTAGGATAAATGACTCAATAAACGCTCGGTTCGAATTATTGACTTTTCCGGTATTCAAACTAATCTATTGTCAATGAATTTTAATTGAAATCTCGGCGTATTTTGTTCTTGTTAATGCAATGTCGGTTACATTCAGACCTGTTTCACTGCTTGCTACTAAACTATTTTGTTGTGAGAAGATAAAGACGAAGCAATACTGACAGTATATCTGTTAAATAGTATAGATAACTCTTGGTGTATGCGAAGGATACGTTTCATACTATATGTATCACTTTTAGAACACTTTTATAACAAAAAGGTATTTTTTTTAACAATTTCTTTCTTTCTTAGTAATTTGATTCTATGTATATTTCCTGGACCCTAATGTAACATTCCCTTCGAACCACAGAAACGCACTTTTGATCACAGCGATCGTAACTGAGTATGCAATTTCTGATTTCAACGTCCGAAGTCACAAAATTTTGATACATAGGGTATACCATATTGTACTATATACATTAGTATCGGTATTTGTCGGTACGGAATCGACAAAATAAGACATATCGCATGCTTAATGGAATACTGACTTCTGACTGTATATAGACTGACTGACTAAAAAAGTCAATTTTTGGAAAGTCGTAAAAGAAGTCCTTTCTATGAGGAATAATTGTACTTGTTGATGCATAGAATTAAAACTATTTTACTAATTATTTATTTATGCTGGTATTTCGAAGTTTGAGTAAAAAAATCACATATAATTGACATCTCTACTTGTCTGACCTGTCTATTAATTGGTCACTGTTCCATTTAACATGCGATATGTTAACCACACTTCTTCCTCGACAACATTACTCAGACACACGTATCTGTTCTCACTTGATAATAATTATTTTAAATTAAACAACGCATTTCAATCAACACATTCGCAGACGAGCTCATTGGCACCGGCCAATAAACTGCCCAAATCAATTGGCGAACTGAACAAGTCGATCACATGCGGACTTGCGTATTCATTTAATAAAATAGGTAATTACTGTGTTCTTGTTTCTGGTCCGTGGCACTCACGGCACAGGAATGCTAGTAGGCTTTTGTATTGTTTTAGTTCGAGGATATTTTAGTTTGATCACGAGTTACCTGTAGGTTTAGGAAATATTTTTGATTGTTTCATTGTATTTTTTGGTTTAAAGCACAAATAGAAATACGAAGCATTAAATAGCAAGGTTGGAATACTTTAATTTTCTACTTATAAGCTATCAATGCTTAACTATGTTATAGATAAAGTATTCAAATTGAATACAAATCCACTATCTTAAGGACAAAATGCTTTATAATCGTCAAGAATAGCCTCAATAAATCAAATTTCTTTTCCATATTAACCCGAGTAGAAGAATTGCAATCGTCTTAAACCGTCTTCTAAGAATAATCGTTAGCATTAAAGGCTTAACAAAGTCACCACAATCAAAGCCAATTCACCGGGCTATTAATACGGCCAGATGTGTAGGTATCAAGCGCTGGGCTGGGTCGATGACAGTGGCAATTGTGGCCACCTCGCTTTATGGCCACTCAATCAAGCCAGTACAAATTACTCTGTGTAGAGTCGGTTAATTCTGCCCTCGTCAACAATGCAACTATCATCTGTATCTGTATCTGTATACTCGAACTTTAAGTACGTGTTTCTTGTTTGTGCGGTATACACAGGAAAAGAGATGATGATGAAAAAAAATATTTTATGTATCCCAATGCTGGGCAAAGGCCTCTCCCTCTTTTGGTCCGAGCACACCAGACAGCAACTCTGATCAAATAATCTCTGGTACAATTATAACTATTATATACCCGTGAAGTGTAGATTGATCTGAACCAGCCTTAGTACAACAATAACATTTTTTTTTATTTCTTTTCATGAACAGCCTCAAACCTCAAACAGAGTGCAGATATTCATTCAATACTTAAGAATGAATTGCATTGGCAGATAATATCCGTCGCATTATCTTAGGAGATCTACAGTTATTTTATTTATTCAAATATTTACCATCATCTCTTTAAATAGAGACGTTACAAAGCGAAAAATACATGTCTCATTATGCACTATTAACTCGGCATTCCAGCGGCTCCCTGGATAGATGTTTAAGAATTTATGACAGGTGTTGACAGCTAATTGAATTATTTTTAATTAAAAATAAAATATATTTTACCATGTGCAAACAAAAATGAAATACAGTATACATAATAAATAAATTAAGTAGAATACAAGAAACAAAGACCAAACTTGCTCGGCAAAAGCTATATTGAACTATTTTATAGAAATTAATTAGTTTATTATTTTAAAAATAACGTCATAATGAGATGCTACAACTCATTATCGAGGATACATACTCGCAGAAGGATGTTTAAACACTCAATTTATTTTAAACCAGTTAAAGTACATATCGGGTTACTCTTGACCGATTTAAAAAAACTCATCAATCGCACACACCGTGTTCTTTTTAACGTGACGATATAAAACAAAGAGATAACAGCGTCACATAACGAATGCAAATTCGCGCATAAAGGTCTTATGTTAAGCCTCAAGTTGATTGCCATTGGACACTTTAATTACTTCGACCTCGAATTGCGCGGGTCAATCATGCAGAAATGCGTATAATTACCCTTTAGCCGTCGGTCTGACTGCAAGCGGTTCGAGAAAGAGTTTTTCCTTTTTGTACGTTTTCGTAAAGGACAGAAAGATGAAGTAGAAACAATCGCGGTTTCTATCCCCATCGTCGATAAAACGTTTAGTGTGTCCAACTTCTAGTTCGCCTCAGTGCATCTAAATTAGTTCGGATGGAAATCTTTACCGATAATTTCTTACTTATGAGCCTCACATGTTTTTACGGCACATAAGGCAGAAAAAAATTATCATAAAGGCTTTTAGAGAGAATCTCTATCAAGATCATTTTTTTATTGTCGATACTCCTAACAGAAACGTTCCAAACGTGCTTCGCTATAAACATTGAAACCGCAAGAGAGGTCCCATATAAATCGATCTGGTATTGACAATCAACACTTTTAGTAAAACGTATAACGCATTGTTTCTTTAAAAAATAGTGTGAAAAAAAATCGTTATCGTTTGACATGGGACAGGTACCTTATTCCACATAATGTGGTGTTATTCTGTTCCAGAACTACATACGTATTGCTCATTTTGTACAATTTAATGAGATATACTTATTTACAATACATTGGTATTCTGTTCTATATGATTGTTTATTTTTATTGTGCGTCGTATGAATTATTTATTTTCAATTTAAGCCTCTTGTGATGTTATTGATGCATCTTGTATTTAAAAGAAATACGGCTCGCAATGAGATGTAATTAGGCGTGTATTTACATATTCATCATGTCGTCAGGTCATTAGTGGTTTCACTTTTTTATTTTAAATTAAAACTCATTGTGTTGGTGTTGATGATGTTTCATACCAGTAGATATCTATATTAAATTGACCTTAGCGGTAAAGTAGTAGCGGTAAATTTTTGCAAAAAGGAGGTGTTAAATACCACGATGTACCGAAATATCCCCTAAATTAAATTGAGTCCAGTGGCAATATAAGCATTACTCTGTAGAAGGAAATAATGGCTACCAGTGGCTGCGAGGGGGTCGTTTCGGAGGCTTCATAAATGAGCGATTACGCACGCAGGCGATATTCAGTAATAAGGCAACAATGGAATTGAATGCAGATGAGCCGAGCGGGTGGAGGCACAGTCGAGACGCGATCGACATTTGTATGCGATATCTAAGCGCACAATTGGACTCCGGCGCGAGCCTCGGCGCTAATGGCACACTATCGAACGATCGCCGCCCGCTTGAAGAGTGGCGACCGCCGCGGAATAGGGACCACACCGCGCTCCACTGTTCAATAAATAAATAACATTCTTCCCGGTTAAGGGCGTCGTAGGTACGCTACGTACACTCGTGTAAGCATTGTTCTAATGATTATGACCGGAATTTCAATATAACAATGCAACATTCGTTTCTATTCCCTGTCTGGACGGTAATCGGTGATCTCAAGCTTTTTGCTACGTAATGCTAAATTACCCACTTTTGGTAAATTCAAAGTAATCAGTCAACCCTAAGAAATTCTCTGCAAACTGGGAAATAATGAAGATCTAAAATAATTCAATTCGTATTTACGAATCCCCGCCATCACGTATGTATGGATGTTTTGTGCTCCCCGAGCTATTGCTATATATCAAGCAGTTTTTCGGGCTATCCGCGCTGGGCTTCGATTCTGACGATTCCAAAAATTTATCGACACGTGATTGTGGAGCGCGACCGTAATTATTTGCAACAAAAAGGCGACAGGATCGTAATAAGGACTGAAAAGACGCGCCGAGCGCGTCGCCGCCGTAAAAAGCGCAAAGAATACACCTCGATATGATCGCACAAAGACCGCTCCTGAATCCTACCTCAATGCTAATTTCCACTATCGCGCTCGCCCTCATTCATTTTCAATCGAAGCCAGCCTCCTCTTATTTCTATTTTTTTAAAATCACATTAAAGAATCGAATATGGTGGACGTTTTTTTGCGAGGTCGGTGCGTGCGACGCGATTTATTTATTTGCGGGCTTTTTTAAAGCGACATTCCGGCCCGCTGTATACGTGTGTCTACCCGCAATTGGCATTTCGGGCTAAGCGCGAGCTATACAAAGTCCACGGTTTTAACGGTTGTTTTTAACGCTCCGACCCTCTCGTGCAAGAAACGGAGGATACAAATAAATTATTAATCGTTTGTCCTGTCTCTTATAAATTAAAATCTGTTGTTTTTTTTTTGGCCGAGCGCGCCCTGGCTTAGTATTTTTTGGTCCTGTCGGGCTTAGCCGTCTGTCCACGAATTTATTAAAAAGCTCGACGACGAGATGAGCAATTAAATCTGCGACAGAAATTAATAACGTGAAAAAAACCCGAGACCGACGATCGAGACTTGATCGATTGTTAATTAATCAACGGCTCATGTCCTTGATTAATCGTATGAATTTTATTTGAATGGATAATACATGAGTACAACGCATAATTTGAATGCCTAATTAATCTTTTTTTCGCCAAAACGAATTCTGCCCGGAATGAAATGTTGCAAGTCAACCCAAATTGGAGTAATCCGCACGTAAAGCGAAAAGAAGGAGGGAAATCCATGAAAATTATCTAATTACGTGTGTGCGCGGAGAAAAATCGCAGGTTACTTTCGTAACCGTCCGGAAAATTACTGGCATAAATCACCCGCGCGCGGGGATGGGATGATTTTCCATTCGCTATCTTTTGCGCTGGTATTATTTTGATTTATTTCGGCGCGTAATGAAAGCGTACGTCTCGCGTTGACGTAGATGAAATCCACTGGTGTTTCTATTAAGCATAATGATTTCCTGCCATCATTATGCCGTGTTATACTTATTACCCCGGCGTAAATGCGAGAGAAACTAACAAAAAGTCCAAGTGATAGCTAATAGACGCTGTAACCAGATATAGTTAGACATCTTAGTTGCGGCCGCGGCGTAGTTACTACGTTACCGCTTGTAAATGACCTGGATGAGTGAGAAAAAAGTAGAGTTCCGAGTTGATCCACCTGCTTGGACGTCGCAATGTCGTAATCGCTAACAGCTTGTATTACAACTAAGTGGCAGTGCCAAACGCGTTGTGATCATAAATTTAGCGATAAAGGTCCAGGCATCACCGCAAATAGGTGTTAAGGGTGACTTTCGAACAATAAGCGAAGCGGTTGCGGTCTTCGGCTTGCGTCTCGTGTTTCACACAATTTAGTTTCTAGAGGAGTTTCATCCTAGATAACTGCAATATCTCTGCTACCTCTGGCTTAGAATATTTTTTACGGCTGTGCTTATGATATGGTACTATAGCACATAAGCACTAATTAAACCGTTTCGACATCAACAGGTAATGGTAACATCTGGGTAACTAAATATGTTAACAGGGTTTTTTAATAATGATAAGTGTATGTATGAATGAAGATAAGTGTAAAACAGGTTCTACAAATTGCTATCAAATACAAGGATAAGGCCGAGTTTCAGCACTGTATGATATTATTACCGTGGTAATAGTAGTGAAAATAAAACGACATTGTAGTCACAATATGGGCTGAAGCGATGGGGCGGCGCGGCTCGTTGACACGGAAGGTGCCACAATCCACAACACCGAAAGTTGACCACAGCACAATTACGCTTCAATTATTCCAAGGATAAGGCCGAGTTGCAATACTGCATGATATTATTGCTGCTATAGAATAAGACGCGACATTGTAGTCACAATATGGGCTGACGCGATGGGGCGGCGCGGCTCGTTGACACGGAAAGTGCCACATTCCTCAACACCGCACATTAGGCCATAGCGCAATTACGCTTCGCTCCCCGCTCTACTTCGCTAATACACATGCTTGTTAATACACGGCCGGTACAGATTATTCAGACAAAATTATCACGCCGCTCCATAATTGCACTTAGAAATGCATTTGGACGGATAATAGTTAGGTATACTACTATTTATAATTTTGTAAAAGAACAACCCTTTTTTACAAAATGAATAAGAACAAATTTAAAATTATCGTTTTATGTCATATCTCACTGATAATTTTATAAAAACCATTGTGCAAAATAAAATACCAATTAACAGCTTAAGCCATTTCAACGATTATTTCTTACTGAAGTGATATTCCCAAAAAAAAAGTGAAATTCGACGATGGTTGACAAAAAACTGAAGTAAAATGACCATGACGTAAAAAGCACGGTATGTAACAACACTCATAAATTTGCCAAAAAAAGTTAACGTATAACAGTTACTCTCCGATACATTTTACATTCAAATAAGTCAAATTGAGATACTAGTTTTTGTACACGACTACGAGAAATCAATCAGTCCGAGCGTTTCTTTCACGAAATTTATTAAAACTTATTTATGTACCTGTAAAAGTTAGCAGCTTTATCATTCGTTGTTTTATGTTCCACTTGCATTCGGTACGATAAAAAACTACTCGACACGGTTGTTAAGAACTCATCAGTTAAAGTTTTTAATCACAAATAATCGTATTCAATTCACAGCGAGTAACATTCAAGAAATAGATAATGAACAACAAAGGAACAGATCATGACACTGCTACTTCAGTTCTCGGGAATCGGCTAATGAAATATTTCGAGATGAGATAAAACGCGAGATCTGGGATCCGGCCAAAAGAACGCTAAAACTTTTAACGGCGGTCCGAACATTTCTTAATTAGCCACTTTTTATGAACAGCAAATTCGGTTAACTTCAACAAAGGGTTCCCTCAAATAAAAATAAATCTGTGATTCGTGACGAATCAAGGTGTTTCGCCTGATCCCTCGTAACCCTTTTTGTGCCCGACTAATCTAGAGATGGCCTCTCCGAATTTTTAATTAAAGATAATGTAACATAGCTTCACGTACTATAGCACTATAGCCGCCCCTAGGGTTGCTGCACGCATTAAAACCAATTAAGTTCTAAATAAAACAAAGTATTTTAATGAGAATGCCGTACTCGTGCAATCTGACAGTGATAAATGATATAGCAATTACGATACGCAGCCTAAATCCAGTCACAGTGGACTGAGTGCTTAGCTCATTGCTGCTCCATTCAGATTTTGCATTATATTTAACAAAAACATAAGTGATCAATATGGCAGTGATAGTGTAGCCGCGGTCATTAATCAAAACCTAATCACGATACATTATCCAATAAATTAGCATATTTCATGCGCGTCGCTGGATATTCTAACGTGCACCGTGTTTCATAGTCGCACTAATGTCTATAATTTTATCTAACATTTGATACTAATGATATTAACTTATTCATTCTAAATAGGTAATGACGATCGCGTAAAAAACTGTTATCGGATATTATTCTGTCACTCAATGTAGTGCTCGGATATATTGAATCGGCCGGCCGACCCGGTGTCAACCCTATTCAGCCGTCAAAGGACGGACGGGGCGGTAATTAGTAGGAAGCTCATTCGGGCGGCGTGAATAGAGGTAACAATAAAGCCGGTAGTCGCCGCGCCTCATCCACTAATAATAATCAGTTAAAATCACAATTCGACCGGCACTCGCCTCGACTAATTTAACATGCGCTCGCTTGTGTCAATATTTAAGAGTAAATATTTGAAACGTTCATCTGGACGTCGGTGTCACGCGACCGCAATTAACATACGCCGATCATGTTCCAGTTTCATGTAATAAAACGAATTCCGAGATCCGAATGAAGTACCACCGAGTTTCGTATCTCAGTCCTCGATCACTAATAACTCCGGATAAGAACACGACACATGCGCGCCGACTGCGAGATTCGATCTTGAAATCTAAATCGTTGCCTAAAAAGTTACATTAAGATTCCCTTAATAGAATTGATTACCATCTATGTTGAGTGGATGACGATTATTGCCGAGTCGGTCGGTCGATCGATGCGGGAGAAATAAAATGCGTGCGCGCACGCGTCGCCACCGGGTTACGCTGTCGTTAAGAAATTACCGGGCGCGCCGTCGACGTCGCCGATTTTATCGATGGAATTTATTGTCGACACTCGCAGCGCGTGCTCTTCCCTGTGCCGCCCGCACTTCGCTGCCATTAGAAAAATCCGACGAGTGTGTGTACAGTAAGGCCGATATGTCTTGGATGCGCTGATGTTGGAATTTATGAATGCATGTATTAAGGCCCACGTAATTATCTTAAAAGGAAACATACCCTTTTATCGAAAAAAAATCTTTTTTTAAATTCCTAATATTTGTGATGATTCGGTTGGATATATAGAACTCAATAATATACTGAGAAAGTTATAATCGCATATATACGAGTGAAAGTTATTGTATTAAATTGCGTATAAAAATATTTTTCCTTTGCACATCTGGAAAGTTTGAGGAACCATATCCGAACAGCCGCGGCTCAGCGGCCGCACTATTCCAGTATTAGTCAATTCATCGACTATCAATAGGTTTTCCTTTTTCTCTGTAAAACTAAGTGAGCGTTGTTTACACTTTTATCGGCTGTTTTTACGATCGCCAGAGTTCAATGGCTTATCGCGCGACTATTCAGTTACACATCGTTGCTTTGTCAAAACAATTTTTCCTGTTTTATTGGAGCGCGGTCACGTGCGGTGCCCGGTTGCGCGGTAGTAACGAGTGTATAATTATTATCAGTTCGGCGCCGGTAGCTGAAAGGCCGACTCATCGTAATTTGATGGCGTCGACCGCCCCGCCCCGCTCGCTCTCACAAAAAACTAATTAACAGAGATGGAGCTGAGCACGCCGACTCACTCGGTAGCACCATGTAGCATTGACTGCATTCGCGACCGATAAATAAAACACACGGTAAAACATTCGCCCATACGCTCTTTACGTTACATACGTACGTTTAACAATTCGTCAATATCCTGTCAAAACGGTGTATATCATGACAAAGATAAAATTACAAAAAGTCTACCTCATAAGGAGTGGTTCCGTTATTTAAACTTTAGTCCACCGTTGGGTTAATTTTGGACTCGATATACCTTCCTTCAGCCAGGAAGACTCGAAGCATGCTTTTCCCTGCTGATTCATTGCATAAAAATTCTGGATAACGATAATGATGACTTGTATGTCTAGAATGTCTACCGGATTTCACCAACAAAAAATTTAAAATGACAAGCAATTAAAAATCGAAGCATTTTTCGTGCCTCGTTTGTTCCGTGACTCGGGAAATATAATATCTTTTTTAGACGGTTTTTAAGAATTTTTTTTTATCATTTCAAGCGATAATCATTAAGTTTGCTGTGTACTATTATAATAAAATAAAACTCAAAGCAACAATGCAGTACCGAGAGAACAGAGGTTCCCAAACTTTGCGCCATAACGACCCATATCAGGGCCTCAGTAAGTACGCACTCAATTTCCCTAGATTTTATATACTTGTCCCGCAGTTGGATCTTAGATGTCTTTAGAATACTCTTTTTTTCGACGTATTATTTTTACTTTAATTAAGTTGTCTACATATGCAGTGTTTCTATGCTAGTAGTATTATATGAGTAACACGACTAAATCTTTAAGTAAATAAAAACCTGCAAAAGCACAAAATCTAAGGAAAGAATAAATTCCACCTGTAAAGAAAACGGCAGTGGACAAAAGATTGTGAACCTCAGACAAGCATTATTACATAGATACTACCATTCAGGAAAAATATGATCACAAAAACCAACAAAGAATTTACTACGCAGACAACTTTAAACTGACTGTTTTGTATAAAAAGCTGTAATATAAAAATTATGTGAAAGATAATATAAAAACACTAGATGTACCTTCTACCGAGACTAAAGCGGCCGTTATATCTGTTGTCCATTCAAAGAATCTGAAGAAAGATGTTATGTAACAGAGAAATAATAGATTATTCTTTATAGACTATCATTGATGTAGAAAAAAACGTTTAAAAGCCCTAGATACATCGCCTAAGCAACTGCATAGAAATTAGGTAAGCCTTCTGTCTAAACCGAATTAAGCGCAAGTAAGTAAAATATTAATCCATTTTTTTTTTTTACGTAAAACGTAAATAAACATTTATTTTTATTTGCGCTGTATGTAACAGATGTTCCTTAGATATAAATGTGTGCATTTTATAAATGCCCTAAGATTTACTTTGACCGAGAGTGACATTCTAAGAAGCAAAAAGGATGTAAACTTGCACAGAATAGAAGGGTAATATGATGTTTATAGAATTTAGTAGCTCATATAGGTAGGCCCTTAATAAAGAAAAATAATTTATTATAGACACAATATACATTTCAGACGGTAAAACCAACGCAAAAACAAAACACAGCCGTATTATCATTAGATACCCACATCATAGCTGAAACGAAACCGATAATAACATACGTTACTGATACAAATGTCAAAGTTAAAGAGTCGACGACAATGTATGCCCCGTGAATAATTGCGTTTGGGCGATGAGGACACGGCCGCGCTGTGTGTTCGGCAGAAACTCGATAACCGGCCACGACGCGTCAACAAGCCGGAGTTAATCCTTTTAATACTTATTTAAATAGCCAGCCGATGCCCCGCACGGCCATTGTTCACCAAAATTTTATTAAAATTTTATTACCTCCTTAACACGACCGCTGTATAAGGCGCGGAATCGAGATCACTTGTAGATAAAATACTTATTTATATTTTATTGAACCAGACCTGTCGCTTCGCACCTACGATGGTCGGTGCGATCGCATTCAGATTATCTTGAGTGAAGAGATTTAGCCTCGTGTGAGTCCTACATATTTGTATTACTCATTAAGCCTATTATATTATTATATTACACGGAAACGGCGCCGAAATAGGACGCTTCATTAACGCAGGGACACGGCGCGACTCAAAGAAATGTCGCGAAACCGCCTTCCGAGAAGCGTAGAGCTACCGGAGCCGAAAGGGAATTAATAAACACAAAAGGGTTATAAAAAATGTGACAGAATTAAGAGCGGGCGCGTTAAAAATGGAGGTGCTTGGCGACGGCGACGTGAACAAGTGAAACATAATGCGCGAAACAAAGCAGCCGAAGCGAATGCCTTAAATCATTTTTAATTATGTTATGGCGCGGTCGCGTTAGTGCGTGCGTATCGGGTTGCAGGGAGCAAGTGACCGCGCACTACGCCGCACTGATCGTGACGCATGCGCATGCCTCGCGAGCATTCTGAACGCATGCTCATCTTTCTATGAACTTGACTTTTGAAACAGACTATGATATCTCATTTGTGTTGTGAACAACCGAAAAAGGCTTGGAGAGTTAGTTGCATTGTCTTAGAATGGCATACGTTCTCCTGGTCTATAGTAAATAAGAGTGTGACCTTTCTCGTGACGTGTACGCACTGCCTTGAACCTCAGACAGATAAACTATGCCAACCTTAAATAGATAGATACATAAGTGCTTATCTAAGTTAATCTTCTTAAATTTTTAAATCCATATGGTACCTGATGTAAGAAACATTGTGTATTCTTTGAAGTAGTACTTATTTCCTATCTGTTTTTGTATTTCACAAGCAGATCAGGTAATATGGATCTTCGCTAGGTAGGGTAAAACTCTACAATACGCCCCACTTTTTTTCCGAGTTCAATAAATCCTAGCAGTTAGAGTTTTTCTTCATG
>DWTF01000345.1:0-12756 GCA_018250225.1 Udranomia kikkawai
GAAGCAACTTGGAAGCAATTTTTCGACACTATTTGAGAGCTAAATACGATTGTTCACCGGCCATTCTGACGCACACGTTTATTTTTACAGATAAAATGTATGTAGCTCTGGTTAAGCTATATTAAATATCAAACTTATAATTATTATAGACGACAGTGGCCTCGCTATATCAGCATTCACTTCGAAGAAAGACAAACAAAAAGACAGATGTCTATCTTTTATCCTAACGAACTATGGTCTTGATGATGGCACAAGCTATGAAAGACGCATGAATGGCTATAATTAAAAAAACTGTCGAATTTCCATTATACTACACAACTGTACACAGCCAGAGAGGCTGCACCAGCAATACAAAATTAACAACTACAAAAATGCATGCACGCGCATACTATTAAAAGCATTACAAATATTACAGCTCACCTGTATGGAGATTTTATTTACCATCTAACAGCCGCACTCGGGTTGAAGCTTTTATTCATAGTTTAAGGTTTAAGCACTCAATGTTGATCCACGTGAAAGCTCGTGAAAGCTCGCGAGCGTACATATTCGAGTGTTACAAAGTAGAGTTCTGGCACTAATAAATATTTTTTTTTAATTCTCAAATTTTATTTTCTCAATTTTTGTACCTAGGTAATAATTGCCAAATGTAAAGTGAAAAAGTGAGTTGTGGTATAGGAAAAATGAATAATTTTATCCTTCTCATAAAACATAAAAATTTATGACAATTACCCAGCATTACAAGAAATTTTATGTTCCATCCTTGTGTGTTTTGTGACCTGTATTTTTTATTTTTCCGACGTCTCGTCTTTGTTAAAGTTATGTTATCCTTAAAAAGACAGAACTGCTTAACGGAGAGATCTTTTAATACTCCAATATATAGCTTTGTAAAACCTAATATCTATTTTTGCCTTATCAGTGTAATTTGTGTTATTTTACTTACTTATACCGTAACAACTAGGCCCGAGGTACTTATTCCGCATGATTATTTAAAATATACTACATATTATCTATCATTTCGTTACAGATTATACAGTGTTTTGAGCTATAAATCTATACTTAATATTATAAATGCGAAAGTATGTGTTTGTTTGTCACATGTTTGATGTTCACATCAAAACGGAACAACGGATTGGTGTGAATTTTTATGTGGAGATAGTTGTACGGATGGAGAGTAACATAGGCTACTGTTTGCCTCTTTCTGTTCCTCCTCCCCCTTAACTTCCACCCAGTAAGTTTGTATGGAGCATTTCGCAATTTTCAAGGTAGAAGATTAAAACTTGGTATGAGGACTCTTTGTAACTAACAATAAATGCATCATTTTTCTTTTGGAAATTTGTCTCCAAACCGCTAAAAAAGGAGATGACAGTGTGTATGAAAAAATGTATACCTTTGTTCACAACACTTAAGACAGACGAGCGCACCACGCGGACTGAGCCGCGGGCAAAAGCTAGTTCTATAATGTACACTTATCATCCTGTGATTCCAAATGCAGGGCGCGTCCTTACCGGCTGCCGCGGTCTGTAATAACGCAACTTGGGACTTTAGGTCGTACCGAGACTCCACGAAACTTTATTATTTCTCTAAAAATGTTTTAGTTTACACTAAACCTTTACTTACATTAACCGACAACCTCCTTACCTAACTTATTAATCGCACGAATTTCATATTAACTCTTAAATCGACGTGTTAAAACGTGTATTTGAATGAGATTATCGTTCCACATCTTGTTTGAGCAGCTAATAATAATTATCGACGTACGTCAAAACTATCCAGTCGCATCGGGCATCATGCATGACCTTGAGCGGACGTACAGCCGATGGATAATGAATAGAGCACTATAGTCTCGTAAAAATCCCTACTTCATAACCCAAACCAAACATAGTATACTACCTACATACTCGTATATCAATAAACACTCCGACGCATATTTTATGTACACAAATACAGAATGCGTTCGTAATATAATATTTCTAGAGTCGAAGCCATTTACTTTGTAAATTTATCTACCCACAAACACACTCATCGTATCGAATTACTTGTAATAAATCAATTTTATAAATTGGAAATAGAAGCAATCAGTACGAACAGTTATTTTCCAGCCTCGGAAGCATCGTTATTTGAAATTTACGAGTCTCTGATTCAGTGTAATTGTGAATGCGTTTTGAATTTAAAGAAAATTATTATTTCTTATTAAAATATTGCTATGAAATGGAGCGCCAGTCTATAAGTAGACTTAGACTCGGGCAGGGAAGTTATTTTATTTTTCAGAACTAGAGATTATTTCAGTGCAATTTATATTGACAGACTCCCTTTTCACTTCGATACAAAAGCAGATAATTTTAGTTTCACAGCTTCAATACAACACTAAATAACATTTTTTATTAAACCATCTGAAGGATATGACTATGATAGGTCAACTACAAATGCGTTGCTACTCATGAGGACTAAGTTGGAAAGCCTCGGTTAAGTATGTCTCCCTGACCCTTCAAACCAGAACACAGCAACACGAACAATGTTGTTATAAGGCAGATAGGTGTAGCCTTGGCGCCTCCGGAGTCGAAGCGTAAAAGGTTGTACCACCTTAACAAATTTTTATAATATCTAAATATCTTATCTCGTAAGTTACTAACTAAGTGTCAGACTACAGTTAGTCTACCGTTAGTCACTTGTGAGCGTGTGTGTAAGCACATCAAGAATAGAATTATTAGGACATCGGCTATTTATCTGTATTTCTAGCGAGATAGTGTAGATTGCCCACCAATCTATTAAGTCTAAATTCCTAATTCACGACAAAGCACACCTAAGCCCTTAGCTCGACCCATTCGTGTTGACATAATTGACGATGCGCCACTCGGCTGTGCAATGTTCCTAATGTGACATACTGTCCCTATAGCCGCTCCTACTAAAATAGCGCTGGAAATGAGGGCTTACAAAACGACGTTCTTCGTTAATTAAGCGCAAATGCGTAAATACAGCAAATTGAACCCTTCGATGCCCTTTTTCTATCATGTCATGTCAAAAATGGCCAGTGCTGCGACAAAGGCTGCAATATGCTATGCGATATTAACTGCAATATAAATATAACTTGACCAACAAATTGGTGTAGCGTAGTTATAAATATGGTCCTATACTTATTTACTTGTGGGTTCACGACAATAGTGCAATGGGGACGTGAGGATCGAAGCCATGACCTTTCGATCGTAAGACCGACACACTACCCATTGGACTATTGCCGCTTATAATAATTGCTGTAATTAATAACTAAACGTATCCTCCAAAAACAACAACAAAGATGTTTAACTTGCGAAATAATCATTTCATCCCTACGGTACAGTTAAATTAAGCCCTAACTATAAAGGCTGGAGCTCTTGCCAAACACTAATCCGTAGCTTAATTCGCCACTAACCGGCATCATGAATCCCCGATGTATAACGACATCTAAGTGCCGTTCTGGGCACCGTGAGCTAAACGCCGACATCAAATATGCACCGCTTCTCACGTAGCAACTTGCTAGACGATGTGCCTTGAAAATGGCAACCGTTGATGAATTTATCTATGTCGAATTTTAAGCTGGGAGTTTTTCTTTTTCTCCCAGTGAACCATAGCCGGATAACCTTAAGTTGAAAGCCGATGTCTACTGACTAATGGAAATATATATGACATTCATTTATTGTACTGCTTACCTTATCAAAACGTTTCAATTTGTTTTATCGCTACACGGAGTCAATTAAAGGCAGTAACAAGTAAATCGCATCCTTTTCGCTTGCTTCTTTGCTTTTGCAAGGGTATTAAATCCTTGTATTGTTGTTTTTGTCGAATTTGGCAATATTTCACAGTAATCTACGTTGATTCTAACGAGCTAAGTGTCGACATGCATTTAGCACTGCGCTTTTATTGAGCAGTATTTTTCGGAGCTAAGCGTCGACATCAATTAGCATCGCGTTTCCATCGACCAGTTTTTACAGTTTTTTAACTAAAACCAGTTTATCGTGGAACTGACAATACAATTTTAACAAAATAAATCTGAGTTTTCAATAAATTTGTTCTGTCTAAAATGTAAAGACATTTTCTTCTTTAAACAAAATATATTATAACGGAAGATATATCCCTCACGACTAAAGAGAGACTTTTCTAAATGGGTTGATAAGTGTGCATTACTCAAAAATCACAAAAGATACAACCAAGTTGACACCCGCGTCCTGTTTAAAGTCAGATAAGTTCTCTATTCTTATGTTAATGTTAATATTTTCTTAAAATAAAATAATTAACATTCTATGTCCCCTTTAACTGGATCATGAAACTTGGTGTACGAAGACAGGTAAGAGCAGTGTAGACTAAGTGGCTACATCAAATATGTACAGTGTGTCTTACCTAGCCGACTATCAGTGACGGCACGCGATTCTATAGAATTGGTCTACAGTTGACAGTATCAGAATTTCATAAAAGAAAACTACTAGACTACTTTATTTTTTGACTTCTGCAAGGAAAAAGTATTTTTTAGAAAATGTTTTGTTTAGTAAAATATTAATAAAAATCCAATTAAAGATAGAACTCCACAATTTTTTTACCAAAAATATAACTAAGTGAAATACACTATTTTGTACGGCTGTTTCTAGTAATACATCGTTAGCTACATCAAAAATATAAAAAGCGCCATTATATAAAGAAATCTTACAACTTTACCTTTCCAAAAGGAAATTCACCGTCCCAGTCGAAGTTAGAGACAACCCTTTACAGTTTGAAACTTAATTCAAATTTAAACGTTGAAACCATTCAAAATTCAGAACAAGATTGCGCTAAGGACTGATCTGGGCTCGGCATCAAATATGCAACGTGCTCGGCGGTGATGGCGCTAGTTTCGATTGATGGTTCAAAAATGGAACTCGAGATACCAACTTGACAGTCTGTAAGGCGATGTGGGTATTTCCTACGCTATTTTTGCTTTGCCGCTGGGAGATAAAAGGTTTCTACGGCTAGATTTTGTTTCACAACTACAAGGCAGATGCAATGTAATACGGAATTCCTCCTTTTTGACAAAAACTATTACTTTCAGGGTTTTTTCTATGATACTAAGATAGCATACAAGCTAACCTGATGGTAAATGGTCAATGCCACCCATATATCCGTGATCAATCCAAGATAGTACCGATGTTCTTTTTTTAGGTTGGTCACAAATCGTTGCCATCCTTGAAGTAAGTGGGAACACTGGTGTTATAGGGCGTGATAATGGTGGAAAAGGTGTGATAATGGTGTTCCCGGAGTTAAACCACTATAGATATGTTCTATGGGTTAAGTAGCAGTGCGAAAACACAGCAATGCCACGTCACACGTCTGTTATCCTCAACTTAACGATGAACTGACCAATTTAATTTTTACTATATGGTAGTCGCCTACTTGCCCTTCTACCATGCCACATACACACACATAAACACATGCGGATACACATACACATACACTCAGTTAGTTTTTCTAACCAATATTTTTTTTACAATTTTGAGGCAACAAACGAGCATGCAGACATGATGGTAAGTGGTCATTGCCGCCCATAGACGTCTGTAGTCAACCTAAGACAGGATGGAGTTCTTCTTCAGTTCTTCGTTAAGTCAACTACAGATGCGTTGCTACCCCTAAGGACTAAGAACGCCTCGGTTAAGTGTTTCCCTGACTGACACCTTTCAAACCAGAAAACAGCAGCACAGACACTGTTGTTAAAGAAATTAGGTGTGCGGTGGTGCCTCTAGTCAAACCGTAGAAGATTGTACCAGCTTCAAAAATATTTGTATGAACAAACCTTACCTATAAAATCATAATAATAAGAAAAATACACAAACGCTACACACTCAAAGAATGACACTCATGTGACAATAACTCTTAAGTTAAATTCTCGAGTCGAAAGTGCCATGGACAAACAAAATATTTTAACATTTTATTTAATAAAATGTACATTGAGAGTATCATTCGCGTTAAGGTAGCTAAAGAAAAAGTTAAAGCAAAATATAATTTCAATGGAGTACACTTGTTACAGCTTGTTTATTCAAGAATAGCTCTCGAGCTTCTTGTTATCGAACCAATGTTCTTAGCACAGTTGCCACCCATCGCGGCTCTGCTGGGACAGTCCCGATTTTAATGATATTCTCCCCCGTCCCAACAGCTCATCATTTTATCCCGAATTTTATAACATAACATGTCACAATACCATAAAAGATGGAAAAATAATAAAGAACATTTACGAATAAATGAATAAATTAAACTTTTTAAATACTCTAATGCAGTCCTTCTGATTATCTAAATTGGATTAAAATAGCGTCAGGTGACCGTCTAATTATCCCGATTTTTTCTTTCCAATAGGTGGCAACACTGGTTCTTACAGAGGGTAGGTAGCTACACCTACAGATACTTCGATAAGAATTAGAAAATAAATAATGGATACTTTTAGAATTTAATCGCGGTAAAATGAAATATCCTTATTACCTAAATTAGAATATTACATTTATAGAATCATTTTAAACCCTTTTAAAATATACGCCTTGTCTTAATTTTTAATATAACAAACATATCTTAGCATAATCCATATTTTTACCTACTCTAGACTCTAGAGTATGTAAATATATTATGCAACGTACAGTGTAAGTGCAATTTATTTCAAAGTACATAATATGTTACATGACTTAATTGATACGTTTTTACGGTATACATATCATTTTATAAGCAACAGAGCTAACATTTTCCAGTGTTGACGTGTTATAAAGTCCAAAACGTAAAGCCGCGGGGAGCAGCTAGCCGAAAATATTGTAATTAAAACTTCCGCCGCCCGCCAATTTAAGGATGCCATACAAAATGTGAAATATAAGAAAAAGTTAATAAGGTCGGTGCCATAACAAAGCTAGGGGTAACGGGTATGGAGGCGATTGTCACGCGGCGCACCTGTCACGTGACCCGCCTAACCTCACATTTAAAGGAACTCCGTACAATTACATAGGCGCTCTTCCTTTGTCCGCATTTACGTGACAAATGGATGACGATTAGGAAGTTTATTACATACATATGTTATTAGGTACGTATAAGCGAATAATAATTAAATATTAATGTAATAAGATATTGTATTAAGGCTGTGTTTAAAGTGGACGCTGTCAAAATAAAACAAGAAGATCAGAAACACTCCTGCTGTAATGTTGATATAAAAGCGGAAGTATCATTACGACTTCTTCAAAAAATTTATCATAATTATTGCATAGGATCTCATGGTATCCAGCTCCGTAAGCCGAGCAAGGGAATAAAAAGATCTGTAGTGTATCTGTAGTATCTGTAGTCAATACAACACATAGGTGAATGACCTAAGTGGGGATTGTCAGAACTAAGCAAATAGTGAGAAAGTGCCCAGCAGCGAAACAAAAAGAGATCTGTAATTATAGTCATTACACGCATAGGTAGATGAGAAGATTATCAAAACTAAGCAATGAGAAAGATAATGATAATAAAAAGAGAACAAATAGAGATCTGTAGTTTTAGTCAATATACGCATAGGAAGATGACCCAAGAGAGAATTGTCCAAACTAAAAAATGTGGGACAGAGTACCCAGAAGAGAACAAAGAGAGATCTGTAGTTTTAGTCAATACAGGTATAGGAAGATGACCCAAGAGAATGATGTCTAAACTAAGCGTTGAATGAGAGAGTGCCCAGCAGGAGAATAAAAAGAGATCTGCAGTTTTATTGTTTGTAGATGACCCAAGAGAGGATTTTCAAGACTAAGCAATAAAGGAGAGAGTGCCCAGATGCGAACAAAAAGAAATCTATAGTTTATGTATACAGTATAGGGATCCAAGAGAGGATTGTCAAAACGAAGCAATGTCAGAGGATTCGTTAGGTTAAATAAAATTACGAACTATGTAGATAGGCAGCGCACGGGCGGCCCGTGTGTCACGCGGCGGCAGTCACGTGGCAACTCGGCAGTAGGACTGCACTGCACGTGACTATCGACCCCCAACATAATGCAGCCTACAATAGACAAGGGGCTTGCTTTTCATTTGTAACACAGATTCAAGGTTTGTCTCTTTAGCCATATTGATTAGTTAAGTTGTTTAAGTAGGTTAAGATGGATACGATGAAATTACAAAAAATGAGAACAATAGTAATATTGATTATTTGATATAAGTCGAACTTCCTATCCTTCCGGGATTCAATGATTTTTTAAAAATCAAGATCGTTGGCAAAATTCACTACAGTCTATATAGATGTAACTTCTTTTTTATATTTAAATTCCTACTAAATTAATGAGACTAGTGAATTCGAGATAATTACAATTCGAGACACAGTTTCCAGCGTTTCAGATTTTTTTCATTTGCGAAATAAATCACCTGAATAGCTGAGCCACGGCAAGGTCTTAACAAAAAAATTAAATGAAGGTGAATAGCGCAATAAAATCCATTGTTTAATTAATGACTAAACTACTCGCGTCCTTCACGTGAAAATATTGCCAGACCAATTAGCTAGTTTCATTTTAACTTGACAAAGCCTAAAAACATTATGAAAGGAATTGCTTTATTGCAATTATATCGTCTTAATACTAATCATGTGCGCATTATCATAATAAGAACCAACGAAATTTGTTTATTTTTAAAATGATCTATGCTATCCTAGCCTACCATAAAAAATGTATGGATTTGACAAATATGATATTTTTATGACCAGATGGGAAAACTTAATTCTTGAAGCTTCGACTAGTTTATAATCTTTAATTTCTATAAGTACAGTTGATAGATACTATAGTAGAAGCGATACAAAAACATTGCAAACTCCAATTCTTACTCTATTAGCACCGCCGAATTCTACGAAATTCTTATATGTTATAAATAGATTTTAATTTCCTGGCTCAAGTATCCTGTAGAATCGTGTGAAGGAGCACATTCCATTGGTTTATTTATATACATCATTAATCGGATTAAACATGAAAAAATAGACACAAGCGGTCCGTAAGGTACAAATCCAATTATTTTTAGAGGAATATTACGTAAACAAAGTTTGTGCTGCAAGATTGCTACAGATATATACGATCATGTTAGCATCATTGATGAATATCACTGTTACAAACTTGAAAATTAAATGATGATATAAGCACTAGTAGAAGTTTTCAAACTATTCTTCGAAGAACGTTCCCAGCGGAGAAGAGTTCTTTAATATTTATGAATGTAAACAATTAACAACAAACTCACAATATGTAAACAAAGTCAGTGTATAAACAAGTTACAACAAAGTACATCAACTCAGCAACTGTCACCACACGTGGTGGCCATCAATCACGCTAACTCATTCACTGCAATCCCAATTAACCAGATTGCTCTGTTGTTTCCAACAACAAAGGCGTGTAACCTTGTATTGCTTGTAATGTACTTGAATTATGCTGAGGGTTATTAAAATTAGCAGCCTTGCAGCATTGCAAGGTTTTGTAAGGGGAAATCGTACTGCGCTGAATTCTTTGAACTACCATTTCCTTCCCATTTTTAATTCGATGTTAATATTAACCACCGATTTTGAAATGAAATTCCAAATAAGCCGTCACTTTACTACACTTACTCGAAGCTATGTTTAAAGCGGGTATAGTCGTCTTAACAATCGGGCGATCGTGGATTCGATTCTCATTGCACTGTTAAGATGAACCCACTCCTAACATAAGCCGTTGAACTCAATTGGAGGAGTTAATAGAATGACTAGTATTGACGTGTTAGTAATGAAAAAAATAATTGTGAGCCCTCACGCCTGTCAGGTTTGAAATGCGTCATCACACCGTACATACTACTATATACAGACTGCATAATAATATGCAGATGTAAATATATGACATCGCATATAGCATATCTGGCGACGCGTCACCACGGCAGGCGTCGCCACAGTAAGCGTCGCCACTCCCACAATCGGAATTACCCGCGGATATAAATTATTCTCATCGAAAATGCGGAACTAAGAACATTAATGATGTATCGTACCAAATTATGTTAATAATATTGTTCTATTTATTTGGTGAAGTACCTAATCTTTATGAAGATGTATAGGTTTCAGAAATTCTCCATTTTACTTTACATTATAAACCGCCCTCGTCGTCTGACGTAACTAACCTCGTTATTTTTGCATTCCTGCTATAAACACTTCTTAGTATTCTGCCAAGAAAATATGTAGTATCCTACTGGTAGCAGAGTTATTTCTTACAAGAAAGTCCGTGCCTAATACTACGAATATTACGAAAATGCAAACCAAAGTACATGAAGATTCCTAGAAATCTTTGCTAGCTAGCAGATTTTCTTAAGAAAACAAAATATTTTCATATATAAAAAATATAAAATGAAGGTTAAAAGCTATTTTTAAAAACTTTTTTTATTCTATAAAACTATAAAAGTATTGTTACTTAAACAACTAGTTAACTAGTTGCCTAGAAATCTCTAGAATTATAGCGAAGGGACCGGTATTTAGTTTTTTTAAAGTTATTACCTACTATTATTACATTAAAAGGCAGGGGGTCCTAAGTCTTAAAATATATGATAAAGATATTCTAAAATTCTGTTATTGGAAAAATAGATATCACTACTAAATAACCGCCGCAAAATTGACTTGAATCGTACGTCCTATTCACAGAACATATACCTACGTCATCTTCGATCAACCCCACCTTTCTATTGCATTTCTAAATATAACTTCATCGCATTCTGTAACATCATTTATGACTCCATTACGTAATATATATCGCTATTTCTATTTCAATCTTAAAATATTTTTTATATTTTTAGCATTTAAATGGAATATAAATTATGAATACGTTATAAAAGCAAATAAACGTTATTTTTGTTGATAAATTGATTTATTGACACAACCGCGGTTCCTACTTTGAAAATCATTAAGTAACAAAAAAAGTAAACTATAGGTACTTAACAAATTACAGACGACATACAAATCTTCCGAGGTTCTTGCCAAATAATACAGCTAATTTAATTAAAACAAGAATAAAATGGAATGTCGAAATTTATTATTACCAAAGCTGTCGTCCGCAAAAAAGCAAGAATATTCATAAACAATTTTATTATTGAAATAAATTAAAATATCCGCTTAAACATCGCTGCACACAGCAGTCATTAGTGAAATTACAATCAACTAGATTGCTTTCTTTTCCGGGTAAAGGATGGATAGAGATTATTTTTACAGCGTCATATATTTTGTAATATCGTGCAATAGGTCTGCTTTTGTGATTTCTATTTCTGTATAAATCTCAGATAGAGCACGACATTAGCTAATTAAATACATCACCGTTGAAGAACATTATTGTAATGAAAATTTTTCATTGTTCTAAACATTTGAATTGAGTTATAAACATTTGAATGTATAAATGACAATTTCAATTCAATTGCTGAAAAAATAAAATGTAGCTACAATCTCATGGCATACATAATTCCATATGAGAGTTGGAAACCACATCAGTCCGCCCTAGTTGTCTTCTGAATCATCCATCACCACACTAGTTGTCTAGTAAATAACTGTCTTCTAAATTGAAGTAGATCTAGTAAAACATATTCAAGAGTACTGTGTAGATTTTTTCCCAAAAAAGGGATATAATAAGGTTACAGCCATACCTATATTGGTTTTCTAATTAAAGTTTTATCCAACAGAATTTGGTGTTATGCCAATTTTCTATTTAGGTAATTTTATTTATTCGGATTCATTCTTGTTAGAGATAAAATATAGCGTTATAGAGAATTATGAATATTTATGATTCTCAAAGAACTTGATGTCTGCAATAAAATCAATTGTAAAAATTCTGTCAAGGGTGAGTTTTAGTCGCTGAATTTTCAGTTGCTACGGAAAATTCATCCTTCAACAAAGTAATTTTGTTACAAGTAGTTTTCTACAACAAAGTTCTTATCTGAAATTCAGCATAAATAGGTGTATATACGAATGTTTTACATATATATGAATATTAATTTATATTGTAATGTTACTATTCTATATGTTGTTATAGGAAAACATAAAAATGGATTTCAATTGTTCGTATTATAGATTATTATTAGCATTACCTATAGCCTGTCGTGAGATTTGCATAATTGTGTATACTCGTATATAGGAAACATTTTATCTCATACAACTAATTGTAATAAGTAAGTCAAGCAAAACTAGACATTACACATAAATTTCAAGTTAAAAAAGAGCTTTTAATGAAATAAACGATGTTTATAAGTTACCTTATATTTATATTTAACAATATTTGAAACTTTCGAGTAACGTATTTCATTACATAACCGTTATACCTAACCGACTGGGGAATGAAAACTTAAAATCCAAATTAAAACAGACGTGGCCTCGATGGGAAAGTTAGTAAAAATAATTTGGCACAATACGTTGAAGCATTGTTCCGTGGTATTAAGCAGGGTATTAAAAACGGAATAAGATGTGGCAAGGGGCCAAGTGGCATGCGAGATGAAGTATGAGGGCCACCTGCAGTGTGAGGCCGTATTCGTAACCCTAACTGTTTAAGATTAATAAGCAAGCTTGTTAATTTATAAGCTTGTTAATAAGCAAGACTGATTAGTGATGAGCACGAGCTTAGTATAGCAATGTCAACAAAAAATTGTGATTATACAACATGATATTAGATACATGATACATTAGATTAATAAGCAAGCTTGTTAGACTGATTAGTGATTGTACACCTATTTCTGCCTTATAACAGCAGTGTTCGTGCTGTGTTCTGGATTAAAGGATGTGGTCAGGGAGACATA